>VDFB02048113.1:243313-352967 GCA_007258455.2 Sequoia sempervirens
AAGATCTTAGCAATCAAATTGCTAGTAGTCATTTTAGCTATTTTTTGTGATAAACCCACTTTCTAGTCTATAAAAACGTTAACGCACCGTGCTATCGTCCTAGACCTGTTCTTTTGTCCTTTGGCCGAGAGCTTGTTAGTTTGTCCAGAAAATCTTCGTGACTTGCTCTTTCTGATTCTAGAACTCTCACGATGTTCCTGAGGTAGTTTAGGGAAGTTCACCCCGTGAGGTTCTCTGAGTGAAGAGAACTCGTGAGTAGTGAATCCCCTTCTCTACAAATCCATCCCCCACTTTCACTTTATCCCCTTCAAAATTTTGGAGTTTTGCATGTATTCATCCCTTGTTGTCAATCCTCTATCCTCCATGCACCACAGTCAAGACATTAGAATCCTTCCTTCTGACATGCCTCACCTTTGAACCCCAAATTTTGATTGAAGGCACAAACCATGAGTCAACCCCAACATTCAAACTTTGACACTCCTACCATTTTCTATTTTCTATCTCCACCTACTAGCCTACATGTCAAGAGTGTCATTAATGAGTAGAGAGACAATGCGGCTCTTTCTGGTATTCACCTAGAAAGCTGACAATTGACCTAGTCCTTTTGAATCCCAACCATTTATATTTCCAACATGGAACACCATGAGGATGCCAATGATTTCCATTAATATAATAGTTAGGATTTGGAACCCAAAGGGGCTCCTCACCATACTTGTCGAGAATAGTTGTAGGTCACATGTTACCTTCCTCCACACCTTCCAAGTTTATTTTTACACAAGAGGACACCATTTCTAGCTTGATGTGAATGAAACACCATTCAACATGTATGTGAAGCTATTTTTATATATTGGGCCCAAGATGGAGACCAATGTATGAATTTGATGCTCCCTTTAGGTATCCATAAAAAAAAACCCTAACTAGAAAACATAGTGAACACTTGTTTAAGTGTCAATATCTAAGACAAAAACTCATGGTTATATGGAGATCAAATGAAAAAAACCCTGCAAATATCATGTTGAAGGATGGAAACCCTTTAGCTAAAGGAGTAGTCTCACCCAAAGGTCATGAATGAGCTTTAATGGTGGTGGCTCTTTAGCAACATCAAGCTAGTTTGATTTATAAGTTGCCTTGGGAGTAAGCCATTGTATTTTTGGTTGTATTATAAATGTGCAATTGATATTTTGATTATTAGGGCACACTATTGTACTTGCTAGTGTAGTTTCTATCATAGCCACATTTTGTAAAGAGGTTTCAATCCCAATTAATGTAAATGAAGGGTTCTACAATTTTATCTTGCTTGTGAACCCAATTTTTAAATCTAGGTATTTTTGTGAATGTAAAATCATGATTAAATTTGGTATGACTAGTTCCTACATAATATGTTTCAACTTGCCATCTCATTTTATTTTGGAACTTGACTCATGATATTAGGGTTCGCTTTATCTGTGTAAATGTAAGGACTTTTTTTGTGGGTTTGCTAGAGTTGAGTAGCAATCAATTAAGACTCATCATTTTAGGGTTAAATAATGAAGTTTGAATCATAATACTAAGTTATTAAAGTTTCTATGCAAACATTAATTTAGTTTAGGATTTTTGAAGGTTCGACTTAATTAAATATTTAAGCAAAAATGTAAATAGCTAAAATATACGACTTAATATTTAGCTTGAGACATTACATAATAATGGAATTAAATTGAAAGTAAAATCTTAATGAATAGTTGTGATTTAAAAGTGAGATCAAATATTTCATACAAGAGGAAAGGAAAAATTCTCTCCATCTTCAGTTTACGAACTATAGAGCCTTTGATTCTCAAAAGGGAATACATAGGTATGGTCATCATGAATGAACCCTCAAAGATTGGGTCTCGATCTAGGGATGACCTTGACATTGGGAGCTTACCACATTCTAGTGTGAGTACCTAAGTGGTGGTGTAGAGTTGATGACATGATGGTGGTTGGAAAGGTTATGCAGTTGGCACTTCTAATTAAATGAAAGATGCTTGGTCAATTAAGTTAGTACTTGTAATTATTTTTAAAAAGTTTAGTAGTAACTAAGGGGTAGTTATTACAAAATACTAATGAGATATATCTAGAAAATTTATAAAATAACTAATTGGATTAGAATGAGACAAAATGTGCTAAGTTGTGTAGCACAATAGTATGATAAGATGTGTAGGTTTGATATTCTCTGTAGTCAGAATGCAAATGGCTAATTGAAATCTTATTTCAATTTATAAGTGGTTGGAATCCTATTGGTTGAGAGGGGATGTTATGAATTGATAGGGAGCCAATTTTGAAATTTGATGTATTAATTGAGATTTGATTTCCAAATGGTGAGCCCTACATGTAAATATTTATTTTATAGACATTTATTGCAAATATTTAAAAGAGATGTAAAGACTTGTTAGAAAAAAAATGTTTAATTATGATAGGTTAATAACATGTCAATGTTCATTATAAAACCAATTTATTCGCTTAAGGTCTAAATACTGTACACTTATATACTTTATATAAATTAGCTAGCATGGATTGACTTTGACATCTATGTTTATGTGTTTGGACAAATTAGTTAAAAGATTGTACAAACTTAAACAAGGTATTTTATTATAATTTTTAATTTTTTTTTAATGAATAAGTGTTTGATTTATCATGTATAAACAAAAATATTACACAATTCACAAAAAGAGTGGATAGATATGAATTACACCCCTAAAGTCCATACGGGGCCAACCCTCAGATCATAAAACATAAAAAAACATGTCGCTAGATATCAACAACAAAAGCATGGGGTGAGGGGGGAGGAGAGGGGAGTATAAGAGCGGGGGGAGGAGGGTCTTGGTCACCCAATATATTTACATATACATGAGTAGGATCTCAAATTTGAAGTATCCAAAGAATTTTAAAATTTCAAATGTAAACTTTATTTGTATTGAATTATATCATCTTATATTTTATATAGAATTAAGTTTTGACCATTAATACTTGTTTACTTCTTGAATACTTTTTAGTGTATCAATAATAAAAATAAATTTATTAATAAATGAAATTATTTAGATTAATCTTATATTTTTATCATAAAAAATCTTCCAACTCCAACAAATAATGTCCCAACTATTAATGCATGCTTAATAACAATTGACTCTTCAACCCCCAACTCTTGCGGTTGACGGTGGGCCTATATGCGGGCTATGGTGTCCACCCATAGGGGGCTAGTCTCGCTTCAGCGTGCCCAAGGTACCCAAGGTATGAACTACTGGACTGAGTCACGGAAACAACCCTCTCTTTAAAAAAAAAAACACAATTGACTCTTCTTCCCTATTCTTTCTTATTAAAGGATTTGACTAAGCCGTCGATATTTGTTGAGGAGCTTTGATCCACTACCGTTGATTCGTTTAATCCAACGATGCAGCTGAAGCGATGTCTACGGTGGGATTCTGGAGAATTTCCGAGGGAGATAAATATAGAATCCTTCGAGGCAAAATATTAGAATAAAAGGTGAAACTAAAACATTCTAGATTTCGTTGCAGGCCGAGGAGGTAAAAATAGTAAGAAAATCTGAATGCACTGTTAAAAATCCGGGATGAAATGCTGGTGAAGGCGTACGTATCTATAAATTTGGCGCATTGGATCTTTTCTGTGCGTTCAGGGATTTCAACGAGCCAAATCTTGTAACATTTGGCTTACTATTTGAATTTTTCTGATAAAGAATTCACCCAACTGCTAAATTTTACGGTATGATTCCGCTGTCAATACTTCTTCCATTCAATCTGGTCATCTTTTGGTGAATTTGGACCAGACACTTCATCAGTCGTAGCTTGTTAGCCAACATTTGATTTTTGGTTTTGGTTCTTTTTGTTCAGGGGACACGTCCCCTTTTGCGAGTTTAAGTTGGTGATTGAAGTTTTGTTGAGTAGATTTTATTTATTTGTGGTCAGAATTTGAAGATTTTTACGTTTACGATGGGTTGCAGTCAAATGAATTTGTTAGAGATGGTCATGCAATATTGACGGGACAATATCAATCTGGAGTTAATAGAATTTGGTGTTTTGCGCAAAGGATGGAGGATTCGGAGAGTTTTTGTTCACTTTTTGGCTGTAAACCTTGGGATTAAGGACTTTCTTGCACAACCTGTATAAATTTCCGGGTTTCTGCTTCATGCCTGCGGATTCAAGGTTTTTGTCAAGGATTTGAGAGTTCTCTTTTTCGCTTTCAGAAATCTGAGTGATCTTGCTGTTTTTTTAAAGTGGAAATGACGACAACATTAAAGAACCCAATTTCTTGTGGGGAGTTTTTTCAATGGGGGGTCCGCAAGCGTATGTCATGGGAGAAGCCGCAAGTAAAGAAGGGGGAGAAGATTATGGAGAACACATCCACCATTTGTGTGGGCAGACTTGCTGCTGTGCGAATAATCCCCTGTTCCCCACAAGAAGAGTGTCATCAAATCCAATCAGCCTTTGATAAGAAGATAGCACTGCCCTCCAAAAACAGCTTTCATTCCCTGCCACCTGCTCCAGAAAGAAGTACCAGATCACAGCATCGGATGAATAATATAATGTGCACCAGGAACAGCAATAATACAGAGGGAAGGAACACAATGCAAGACAACAAGCCCTTGAATCTGGGGACTTTTGTGTGGCCCAAATTTAGCCTGAGCCTCTCCCACAGAGAGAAAGAGGAAGATTTCTTGGCAATAAAGGGCTCAAAGTTGCCATTGAGACCCAAAAAGCGTCTCAAGTGTATTCAGAAGGCAATACATGTGAGTGTTTATCTTGTGCTTTTCTTATCTTTTATTTTTGTTTTTTGTCTGAATCCTTGAGGTGACAAAGATACAACAGAGAATATGAGAACATTGTGTTGTTATTCCAGTCGTTAGCGTGGTTCTAATTTTTGCTATAAGGTTCCTTAAGAGAATTAGCTTTTCTAGTGGTCCCATTGAGAGGGCTTCCTAAAATTTCACAGTAGGGTGTAGTGCAAATTAAATTAAGTAGTCCTTTTGCAGAAAAGTAGTTCCGAATGGAATATGAAATTGGCATGTATGAAATGTCTTTTAAAGGATGTTTTGCCTAAAATCATCTTTAAATATCTTTGTTAGAAATTATCACAAAGTTTAAATTAAACACAAGCTTCATTTTGGCTATAAATCTGTTAAGAAGATGCACACCCTTTCCCTTGTTCAATAGTATATGCTGAAAATATCTCTCCTAAACAGCAGTCTCTTGTTTTCTGAAAAGGATTCCTGGTTTCGACTTCGGAGCTGTTGTAGTTAATTAATGATTTAAGATTTCCATAATCCATACTGTAAATCAATGCTTTCTGAATTAAATTGTGTGCAAGTATTTTGAATCTCTTGTAGGTGCCATCTCCAAGGTACTCCGCAGTACTCACCCTTAGTGCTGCAGTTGACATAGTTATGCTTGCATTACAAGTGAGATCAAGGGTTAGAAGCAATCTGCGCCTTAATATTTTTTCTATCCCTTGTATTTCTGGTTCTCACTGTCCTGTCCTTTTTCTCTTGCCCTTTATTTTAAAGGGATGTCAAAAAAAATTTATATTGTTTTAGATTTTGAAAATTTCCAAGGTTGCCTGTTTTTAGTCGATTGAGTTGGAATACTTATTGCCTGGATGGTCCGTGTTCATATCCAATGAGCTTGCTCTCCTTGGTGATGCAGAGATAAAATGTATGTTCTGTAGAAAGGGTGTTTTCTTTTATTAAAAAAGGCCCAATAGAGCAGTGAATATTTATGCATTCCATTTGTGAATTTTTGTTACTGATTTTTTTCAAAAAGTGATTTCATAATTGTTGTTCTTGAAAGCTTTGTCTTTTCCCCTGATATTTTTTGTTTATATTTCTCCAATCAATCTTTGTAGGATTCTGCTGAGAAATTGCTGCAATACCCTTTCTAGAATACACCGTTTAAAGAAAATTTTAGATGTGCTTTAAAGTTTAAACCTTGTCTGTGATCCATCTTTTTAGGGAAATTTAACTGTGCTTTGAAATTGAAATACATACTGTTTTCATTTGGATACCAACGATTATGGATCTTTTTAGATTTTTAGACAACCCTTTTATTTGGAATGATCTTGCAATGATTGCACGTCATGGCTGACTGTTATTAATGAGTAAAGAATATTAGTTGTCAGAAAGTGAAGCACTTTTATATATTGTAAGTTGCATGCTTTTTGCAGGATGTTAGTCCTGGTTGTTGGCTTAGCGATGTTTCGCAAGAACGGTATGAAGTCAGGGAAAATAAATCCACAAAAAAGGTAATTTGTCAGTTATTGCATCAGCAGATTCTTACTGACTGGATGCAAACTTCTGTTAGACAACTTTTTTGTTTCTTGCCCTAACAAATGCAGTATGTAATTGATGCAGAGACCAAGGGGTTTAAAAGGTATGCAAAGAGTGGGTAGTGACTTGGAATAAGCAGGCTGTTACATCTCAACTGTACTTGCAAAGAGTTGTCTACTTCAATGCATGTATCATGCATAGTATTCATCACATTGATTTGTAAGGTGAAATTTGAAATCACCATTCAATTTGTCTACATGACCGGAAATTTCAAACCAAGCCTAGAAATTTTGATTGGTTTGCCATGTATGTGAAATCAAAAGAAATGTATAGAAATCAAGTAACATCAACAGTTATGATGGATGTAATTTTCTGACTTCCACAACAGTCCCAAAGCATTATCTATTGTACCAATTCTTTATTTGTTTTGACACATTGCAGTTGTTTCAATCTTCAGGAATTCCTCATAAGCATGCATTTGAAAGCATTTTTATTAATCTTTACTTTTATAAACTTGCTCAGGATTAGTAATTCTTGATACCAATCTGGTTATGTTGTTTAGAATTTGTTCCTCTTATTTTATTTCCAGTGTCTTTTTCATTATGAGAGCACTGACAAACTATAGATGGATATAACAACTAATTGAATTCCTTGTTAACAACTGCATTTGAAGCTGGTGAGGATTTGTTTGGCTGCACAAATAGTCATTTTTATTGATGAGCATGAGATGATCAAACCTCTAATATTCACAACAAACTGGTAAGAGGTCATCTTTTGGTGTTGCTCTCTTTCTTTTGTACGTGACAAAAAGAACTAGAGCTATTCTTGCCAATTGTTTGATGTAGGTTGCTGAATTATATTTTGATAACACGTATGATGCTTCACTGCCTAAGTTGTTTCATTCCTCTCGAAAAAAATTTAAGTCCATATTAGCATGTCAATAGTTTTGGGTGTCAGTACTGACTAGAATGTTCCTTCAGCTACCTGCATCGTGCAGTGTTCTTTTGCTTTGATGCTAATAAATTATTTAGTATCGTTTTGTAAAAATTTAATATGTCAATCAATTTCAAATCTTTGGGATAGAAGACACTAGACAGTATCTGTTTATATGATTTTCTTTTTTTAAGTAGATATCATAGTTATAGGTTTCAATTGAAGCTGTTCTGAATTATTTAAGATGAGAGACAAGATTGGTAAGTAAGTATTTACTTGCCTGATAAAATATAGATTGATGATTATTCGTTACTAGCAGCATGCTAGTGATTTGATTTTTTTTTTAACTTCAATTTGTGCATCATATCCAATGGTTTTAATAGTTCCCTTGTTTAATTTAAGCCTTTTCAAAAGCTTCAACATTTAGAATTCAGTTGAAAATGGATGTATGCCAAGAATTGATAGAGACTCAGAGATCCAAATCTGTCATGCGTGCTTATTTCCCCATGGCTTAGAAAAGTGACTGACTAACATTAGATATTGATTTATTAGTTACATTTATGTTTGGCTGTTTATCTTGCTACTCAAGATCTACAACTGTCAGCATTTGTCATTGGTGATGGACGAATAGTAGCCAACTGGCATAAATGCTTCTTCAGGTGTTTCACTTTTCTTCTTTGTTTGGTAGTTTGAGCTACAACATACTGATTTGAATTTTGTTAGATGTTTATGACCTAACCTGAGAAATAATTCAAAAAACCTACACTTGTTTCTATAATCCTGTCCTGGTTTCAATTTATTTCACCAGTAGTCCTGAATTTATATTGGAATATATTTCTTCCAAAATTGAAATCAGAAGAATGACATTTAGTATACTGACTTGATTGGATTTAGTGTTTGTAATATAGAAGATTGGTGCTTAAGCCTTGGAAATATCGGGAAACCATCTTGGAGTCCCAAATTGTATAGTTTTTCACACTTTTTTAATTTGAGGTTCAATTTTGAAAAGACAACAAAATAAATTGAATTTTGAATTATTCAACATATTGAACAATTCTTAGAATGAGAAAGACCCAAGATAGCCAACCATAGTATATCTCCTTTACCAGTGATTTTTGAGATGATTTTAGTGAGACCAAAACTTAAACCCCCATGATTATCTTTTGCACCATTAGTCAAGTATTAAGGTGAAAATAGATTTATGTATATAATTATTATTATCCATGCTCTTCTGACATTTATTTTGCATAAGTTTTTCCTCAAATGTGACACAGACATAAGAGAAAGGTCTTGCCCCATGGATTTTGTTCATGCACAGAGATGGATGTTTTATGGAGTTTTGATGAATGTGTTTACCATTTAAAATTCTTAGCCCATGAGGTGGTTCTTCTTCATATTTTGTAGACACAAACCTTTATTGGTGATTAAATTCCTTTCAAATGCTATCAATTACCTAGTCTAACATGAAAAAAGTTGTTCTTAGATAAAGAGAACGTGTGTCATGTATCAACACATTTTTCTATGCCATAAGAAGAGACGATCTGCACCAACATGAGAAAGTTATTTTGCTTATTCTTCTATTTGTTACAGCACATAATGCTTTAGTAATGATACGAACACTACAGCTTTTAGCAGGTTCTAAAACAAAGAACCCTCTGCTTAGGTACACCAGATTGGTAGATGGACATATGGAAAGGACTAAGCCACAAGAAACCATATGTGTGCTACAATATCCTCAGCATATAATTATCCAGGCTAATAAAACCGTGTTACGATGTATGGCCCTTTATGCACTTGAATTTGTATGTCAAATTTTCAATCTAAAAGCAAATTCAAACCCTCATTGCATGGGGTAACTGGACACCAGCTGTATGGCAATATGAGCTTAACAGCATGGAACCAATTGCCTTAGGCAGGGTCGCATTTCATTTTTTACATGCACTGCCCAAAAAATTTAGGACATTTTTTGGGCACCAGTGGTTTGCTGCTAAATTTCAAGTAATTACCAATTCATTCTGTGTAATTTTTAAATTTTGAAAGGTTGATTAATTTTTAAAAAATTCCGAATTATACCCCTTTATTTATTAAAAAATTACATGAGACCACCGGATTCTTGAAAATATAAACAACGGATGGAATCATACTATCAAAGACTAATCAATGAATTGTGGCCTACTCTTAAGGAAGGAGAATCTTATCTGTTGTAAGATGTAGGGGACTAAAAGTTTGCAGTTAGAGGCAGGTTTTGAGTCAAATGGCAATTGACACGTTGTCATCTACCTTTTAAAATAATAGTGCCAATTTAATATTGAGAAACCGACCACATGAAAATCCGTACTGGACAACTATCTCGTATGGTTTTAATCGTTTATATTCCTGTACTTTTTTTTGGTTTGGTAATGGGTTGATGGGAGAGTTGTGGGGCACTTAGGTTTTTGTTTGATGGTTTGGTTGAAAGAGATTATTTGGAAGGGGTTCTTTGTTAGGGCAAAATTAATATAATTGAGAAGTCTTCTATTTAGTTATCATTTATAGGAGGAAAAATATTTCTTATAAAATATGTTTAGGTAGATTAATTAATCAATGATAGTCACGTGTAGATTAATTAATTAATTATGTAATATAGAAAATAATGATGAGTGAATAATGGATTTGCATATCTATATTTTGATTGTTGACATGTAGTTGGTTGGATCTTTATGACATAATTTGGTATTAGATCTTGAGTCTATGGATTTGAGTGACGTGGAATAGACTACTATGAATAATTGGATCACAATCACAAATGTGGTCTCAATCTAAAAATGTGTAACTTTGATCTTTTTTATATGTTGCGTTGATCATATACTTAGAAAGTTGATATAAGAAGGTTCAAATCATGACCACAAATGTGGCATTGATCTTTGTATTGTGACTAATATAATTTGCTTGAACCTAAACCTTGTCCCATTAATCTTCAAAAGTAGATTTGCCTATTATATTTGAAAAATGTGGCATCAAAATGCATTGTTAGGATCTACTGAGAAGGGGAATGTCTCTATATGACCTCAAAATTGAATGATTGCAAAAGTATGAAACATAAGTATGAAATAAACAAATTACAATCAAACAAGACCAAAACAATGAAAAAAACAAACTAAAATTAATTCCAACATGAAATTCTTAAAAACATAACATAATTTTACCCTACATGAGACTCCATTGCTCTCCTCTAATCCACCTTGGGAGAAATGGTATTGAATGTATCTGCTCTTAGATTTTGTATTTAGCACAATAAGCATCAAGTACCTGCAAAATACAAGTATAGGTTTCCTCCATAATGTGAGATGAAAAATGAAAGAGAGAATGGTTGTATTTATAGATATTTGGTGAAACCGATTAACAATCAATATCAAAAGAGTGATTAAGAAGATCAATGGTTGAGAATTGATGAGAGAAATTGATTGATTAGTTAATTGATTGCATGATTTAGTTAAGAGAATTGATTGAATTGTTAACTCAAGGCGACAGTTAGTGGATTGAATTGATTGTTTAGAAGACTCAAAGTGAGTGGGAGTGAAGTGAATTTGATTGATGAGTGAACTGATTAGTAAACTTAAAGTAAGTCTCGGGTGAGGTGGAATTTGCATTTGTATTTAATAATTAAATAATTTTAATTATTATTTGAATGTGTAAGATTGAATTTATTAAATAAATAAAATAAATGATTTGATTTATTTTGGAAGAAGATAATATTTGAGAAATAAATTAAATAATTAAAAACAATTATTTAATTTAGGAAGTGAGAATTTGCATGAGTATTTAATAATTAAATAAATTTAATTATTATTAATTTTTTTGGTTGATAATAGAGTTAATTTTATTAATAAAAAAACCATATTACATATCATTTTGCATTACAACATCATTTAAAAGCCCTTTTGCAACATTACAAATCTCCCCTATCAACTCCCCTAGCCTTGCCTCCTATTCATACAGTAATCAACTCAAACAAAATATCATTACAACGATAAAAGCTCCACTAGCAATCCCTGAAAAAACTAGCCTAAACATCATCAACCCCATAAAGAAACCCATTAATAGGTCAAAGGATTGGAGCACTACTTGGTCTTCCCTTCGTCTAAGACCGAAGGACCATTGCAAAAGATTTCTTCTCACCTTTCTTTGCTTTCTTTCCCTTCACCATTTTCCAGCCATCTTCTACCCTTGCAGCCTCCTTCTGCCATTTCAATGTTTTGTCCTAAGGACTCTTTAAAGCTTCATTCAAAAAGACAATTACTTGTTGACTTTGTGCATTTGCCTTACGTTTCCTAGTTTCTTTCTCGTGCAACCTCACCCCACCTTTTTTCTCCTGACACTCTAGTGTTGCTGCCCCATTTTTGGACTCCTTTTCACCTCCATTTAGGCTAGCATTGTCACTATTTACAGCCAGACTTCCTTACTATACCGAGGCCTCACTAGTTTGTTGATGTTCCTCCCTTGTAGCATCATTTACCCAAGCCTCCCCTTCCTGGCCCAGGACCCCAAGTACCTTACCCTCCTCTTCCTTGCCTTTCACCTGAGGGCTTGCTTGCTTCCCCTTCTCTTTCTCCACTGTGTAATGCTGAGGCACAACACCTTTCCACCAAGAAGCAAATTTATTTGTTCTATTTTTGGCATATTGAGCAGCTAGATGCCCTGTTTTATAACAAATTTTACACCTAAAGGGTACCCCCTCATAATCCAAGGGTTGCATCCAGCATCCTTTCAAAGTTTTTAACCAGACTTCTTCCGAAAGCTCCCTAGACACATCCATTTCCACCAAAATTCAAGCAAAGGTCAAATGCAGAAGGTTTGAGGACCCCTCATCCACCATTAAAAATCTTCCTAAAGAGTTCCCTATAGCCTCCAGTCATGAATCAAACCCAAATTGTAATGGAAGGTTAGGAAGTCTTACCCATAGAGGAAATCGCTCAAACACTTTTGTAGCTGGGTTAAAGGATGGAAGCCATGACTTTAGCAACAAAGTATATTTTTCTTCACAATCCCAGTGATAATCACAAAGGATCTTATTTCTTTCTTGCTCTTTTTCAAAAACAACAATGAAAAAACCTTTAGCCATGGGATAGATTTGAACATACCCTTCCAAAATAGGCTTCCATTGGTTGGAAATCCACTGATGGAGATTAGGCAAGCTTGGCCAAAATCCCCTAAATCTCCCAATCAGGCCCAACCCAGAAAAAAATTTCTCATTAAAAGTCACCTCTTGTTCAAGCTCGTCATCTAGCTCCACTGTGATTGCTTTGGATGAAGGAGGAAAGATAGAATCCCCTCCTCCCCTTCCTGTTGTTTCTTTTTTTGAAAGCTTCAACTTCTAAGAGGGTCCTGCTTGATTCCCTCCAGTCTCGAGCATCTTGGACCCCTCAGCTCCAATGCCCCCTGTGCTGTGAGCAATCGGTTGTCCATTCCTCTGGTCTCGCTGTGTAGATCGGTCTCCACCATTCAGCCTAGATCCGTCACCACTGTGGCTAGAAATCTATGCATCATTCACTATTCGGTTGCCCTGGTCATTGTTCTTGTTATTACAAACTTCATTTAGCCATAAACCATAAGATTTCTCCTGAGAATCCTTTCCCAACCTCGACCCAGAGAAAACCCTAGCTTCCATAGACTCCCGCATATGACTATTAGCTTCCATTGCTTGAATTAAATAAATTTAATTATTATTTATATGTACAAGATTGAATTAATTAAATAAATGCATTATAAATGATTTATTTTTAGAAGAAGATAATGTTGAGGAATTAAATTAAATAATTAAAATAATTAAGAAGTGGGAATTAATTAAATAATAAATTATTTAATCTTGAAGATAAGAACTAGATAAGGAATTTGCATGAGTATTTAATAATTTAAATAAATTTAATTATTATTTACATTTGCAAGATTGAAACCCCCACACAACTTTCATTACATTTCATTCAACACCCCAATTTATTTATTTTAAAAGAAGATAATGTTGAGAATTAAATTAAATAATTAAAACAATTACTTAATTTAAGAAGTGAGAATTAATTAAATAATAAATTATTTTATTTTTGGAGATAATAAATAGATAATATTTAATTAATCTTGGAAATAAAAGAATAATTAGTAATTTAATTAAAAAACTAAATTATTGATCATTAATTTAATCATTTAGTCAATATCAGGTGTCTATGGTCATAATTATAGTCATGTCCTAATAAATAGATTAAAAGGTACTAGAACAAGATCAAATACATACAAGTATTCATGTAATGACTTTTAATGTTAAAATGTACTATTAACTTGATCATAAATGTTTCTTTCCATGTTCTTTGCTATTTACTTGTTTATTGTTTTTTCTCTTATTTCCAAGATTAAATAAATGTGAAAAGAAGATTAAATAAGGTATTTAATAAAAAGCTAAAGCTATTATTACAAGCATTCTATAATACTAATTTTAGAATGTATTTCTTAAGTAGTTTGAATCCTCATCCAAATCAAAATGTAGTGAGAAAATTAGTTGAAATGAAAAGTATACAAGTGAATTTGTATTTGAAAATAATAATTAAAAAGCACGGGTTGCATGTGAAAAAACAATGGAAGATTTAGTAATAAGAATTAAAATGTAGTTAAATAGAAGTTTCCATATTATATTGATCAATTAATAGAAAGTTTCCAAATTTGAAACTAAATAATAAAATGAAAGGATTTATATCTATTTATTTATTATTAGAGGATAGAAAGTTAACCACCATTATTTAACTCTTAGAGTCTTGAATTAATGAAAAAGAAGGACTGAAATTGTAAAAAAGTATAAGTTCTATTTGTTGTTAAATAATATATTCCCTTTTAAATAAAGTCATGCTTAATAAACATGACATTAGTAAAGAAAAGGGGAGAGATCTAAATTATTGTCATGGATGTTGTTAGATGATCTAAGTATGAGTTTAGCGAATAATGGGTAATCCATTTAATCATTTAATCATTGAAACTTGACACTACTTGTTTATTGAGTTAACTTTAAGTCAAAAATATGGTTACTTGAAAAGATTGAATAAGTACTTTAGTTGTCATAATTCATTCAATCATATTGTGTAACTATTTCATCGATATTATAATAGTTTTGTTTCGTAGAAGAGTTGAGTTGGAATTAAATTGTTATTTTTGTAAAAATTACCCTAGAACATATTTCGTTTCATAATGTTCTTTATTTTGAACTATTTGTTCCGTGATTATTAATAATGCTAGTAGGTGTGAATGCCCAAAAGAAAGGTAACGAATCAAGGTAATCATGATAGGAATTTTATTTAAGTTATTGTTATTGAGGACATTTAATACTAACCTTATTATTAGTATGTTCCATATTCATCCGCAGTTAATGTTTTTGTGTAAAAAAAATTGTGGTTGTGTATTGTAAGAGTTGGAGCATGAAAAACTCTCCTTTGGTTGCATTTCCATCATACTTTCCAAAGGGACACTTCTCATCTTCCATTCGAACCATGACACAGGAGGATACCTCTATTCCTCAGCCTAACCTCTCACTTCCACATGCGCTACCTCTATTTTTTCATCTTTTTCAAACCTTTAAATCTCCCCTACTATCTATCTTCCCTACACAATCCCCTCATTGCTTCATATTTGTCCCTTCATCTGTCGTAACCCTTGCATTGGATTCTCATTATATATTTGTCATTACAATTTAAAGTACTTTAAATTATTTGTCCTTTAGTCCAAGCTTATGTAAATCAATGGGAAAAGAGATTTCACAACTGTTAACATATAAATTTGTACATCCATTACTTGGACATTTTACTAGTACCAACACATTGAAAGGTTAATTGATATTTTCTCATTGAATGTCTTTGCCACTCCAAAGTTGCATTTGGGTTTTCCTACCAATTTGACCATACCATGGATTGCCCATACTAAGTGAGGTCAGAACAAAGCTAAAACAAATCAAAACTAAAAATTACAACTGCAAATACTTTTGGTTGAAGATAGCTCGGTCACCCCAGATGATCCTGCATTAGACACGTCAGATAGAAATATTGTGAGAATAGGCTCACAATAGTGGACTTGAGTAGTCGAACTACTCTTCTAGGTTGCCACCAACTTGCAGTGAACTCCATCATTGTCCAAAATGCCCATGTTATGTCTTCTCCTCTTTTTCCAACACTTCTCTGAGACACACGCTATCTTCCTTCAATAATGTTGCATTCTCTTCCTTCTCCCCCTTGTGGACTCATGTCCACTCAATCCTTAACTCCTCTTCCAAATTTTCCCTATCTCCCTCTTCTCTTTCGTGGGTTTTGACCCATCGCATACCAACCACTTCCACCAACATCCACCTACAACATCCTCTACCATTTCTACACACAACCACACAACATCTATAACATTCTCTTGTTTTCTATCCATCTCCCCTTCTACCATCTTATCTAAAAATAAAATAACATCATAAAATTGATTTACCTCATCTTCATTCACAATTGCAACATTGAATATCATTGCAACATCTTCCACATCCTCGTCAGTTGCAACCTTTCATTCATCTTTCTTCGCTGCAACACTGAGCTTCAACATCCATTCTTCCTCAGCCACCAACATTTGTGAGAGCAAATCATCATTTTCACCATTTGCTCCAACCTCTTCATTGCTCACTTCATTCTTTTCCTCCTTTTCTCCATGCCTTCTTCATGGCATGTCTTCGTTGCAATTTATTCTGTAGGGGCTACTCTCACATCTTTCATTGTCCATCTTAGGTTGCTATCCTCGCTCTTCTTGTTGCTCTTCTTTACCACTTTCCTCTCACTTTTCCCAAATTTTTTTTCTAATTTCTCTATGCTCGCCTCAATCTTTCCCACTTCCTCATAGACCATTTGTCCCATAGATTCTCAAACTTCTCATTCTTCACTTTCTCCCAATACTACTCCCAATTTTTTTTTGCGCGGGTCTCCTCAAGACCCATCCCATCTTGTCTAGTGAAATCTTCCACAACTCTCACCTCATGCAATCATCACACTCAACCTACAAAAAAAATTATTTTATGGCTTCAAGCTCTCTCGCTGCTCAGGACTCCTCTTACCTACAACAACCCTCACAAACTTCTTCTCTATCGCTTTCTCACTCTTCTCTACCCACAAGTCTTGGTGTGAACTACCTCACATTCAACAGTCCGTCCACATGCTCAAAACCCCTTAGTCTAATACCAATTGATGCAAGAAAAGATCTCCCTCTTGCCTAAACACATCACTTCCACACAAAATCAACAACCCACATAGGAAAATCCCTACCCATGAATTGAATTATTATCTAACAAAGATTGCAACAAAATTCTTATTTTATTCAACTGAATCTATTACATCAACAAGCTAGAACAAAATCACACTATTTCAATTCAAGCTACATTTACAACCTTCCTCTATTCTCTTCATCTTTACACTTTAAATCTATATTTTCTTCCTCTTCTTGGTATGGATTTATCCTTCATTATCTTTCTCTGCACTTACTCCTTTATGCACAACCCTTGTTTAACTCTCCTCTGCCTAAGAATGACACCCACTCTTTTCTCTATTCACCAATCACCCACTCTTCTTTCCCACTATCTCATGTTAGTGTATCCATTTTACCCACATGAAATTTGCTATTGTTTAGAGATTACACATCCCAAACACTCATTTCTTTTGTCGCCTCCTAATGAGACAAAAAAAATGTCTCATCTATTAGCCAAATAAAAGCATGTATTTTTCTTAATTGTGAAGTTTTTCAAGATTGAGCATGATGAGGAAATTGAGAGATTTTCAGTTAGAGCAATCAATATTTCATCATATCTTGAAAATTATGATCTAGGTTCTTGAGATTTTTGGATAAGAATTAGGAGACAAAAAGGTGAAAAAACCCATTAAATTTCACGAAAACTTAATTCATGGTTTGAGAGAAAACTTCACTAGTACGATACTCTGAAACTTTGCTTCCATGCTCTAGAATTTGTTCATTCGTTTGCTTCCATGCTGTAGAATTTTTAGAACTAAGTATGATAACATTTATGAAGAGGTTGAGCAGTTAAGGGACAACAATTACAAGAATTTAAAAAGGAAATTGGAGTGACTTGGATAGAAGTTGAGAGAATATAGGGGCAGTTGCAAATATCTAGGGAGTTGTTCAACTCAATTTATGAGTAGTTGAGAGCATATATGAGTAGATTTAAGATTTTTAATGATAGAAGAGGTCAAAGGAAGGCTTCTTCAACACTCTAACACCTTTTTGGAGTAGTTTAAAGGGCTGAAATATATGGATTATTGTTTTAGACGACCAAAAGAGATTGACTTAGAAAAATGGAGTGAAGACTTATCCTTTCTTTCTCCACACATGTTCCTATTTTCTAGCAAGTTGTTTCATAGATATGAAACTCATCTTTTAATTCTATAAATGCATTGTAATCAAGGAATCAATGGGGGGATTAGAAAGACTTGTTTTGGCATGAGGAAATAGGATAGTTTCTAGTTTTATTTCAAGCAATGCATTTTCATATTTTTTAGAGTAAATTTGAATTCAAGCAAGCTTTTCATTTCCAGCAAAGTGTGAAATAATTTAGCATTTTTCAATTCATGCAAGTGTGTCTTATATTAGTTTCCTTTCATGCAACTTTCCTTTTATGCAAGCGTGCCCCATAATAGGTTTGATTTGTACAAGTTTGATTGTAGAATAGACTATCAAACAAGTTTTCTCCATTCTCTTTTGCATATAGCCATGGACACCACCTTGGATTGATAAGTTAAATGATGAGGATTACAATGACCCCATCACCTCCTATCACTTATTTGTAACCACATCCTATCTTTTCCTTGCACAACCCCATTTTATATCTAGATATGCATTTTATTTCAAATTTAAACTACCTTTTTCACCTGGCTATGCATGCCTCCTTCTATCTTTCTCTTGAATTTTCAAGGAAATTTATCACCTCCCTTATGCATACAGCCTATCAATGATTTTAGATAGCAAAGATTATTAACTCATGTGCTTCCTTTCCATCTACCTATCTACACTCAGTTTTCATTCAAAAATGCAATTCAATTTGTGGAGTGTCACCCCTCTCTCTTCTACACGCAACCCTTGACATGCTCTAGTTTGCATTAAATTTTAATCAAAAGATGGCAGCTCCCCTTTGACGTAACAAGCTTGATGCCTCCACCTATCCTTTGGTTGCATTTTCATCATATTTTTCAAAGGGACACTACTCATCTTCCATTCGAACCATGACACAAGAGGATGCCTCTATTCCTCGGTCTGCCCTCTCACTTCCACGCATGCTAGCTCTCTATTTTTTTGTCTTTTTCAAACCTTTAAATCTCCCCTGTGATATTTCTTCCCTACACAGTCCCCTCATTGCTTTATATTTGTCCCTTCATCTTCTATGACCCTTGCATTGTATTCTCATTATATATTTTTCATTACAATTTAAACAAATTTAAATTATTTGTCCTTTAGTCTGAGCTTATGTAAATCAATGGGAAAAGAGATTTCACAACTATCAACATATAAATCTATACATCCATTATTTGGACATTTTACCAGTACAAACGCATTCAAAGGTGGATTGATATTTTATCATTGAATGTCTTTGTACTCCAAAGTTGCATTTGGGTTTGCCTACCAATCTGACCATACCATGGATTTCCTATACTGAGAGAGGTTAGAAAAAAACCAAAACAAATCAAAACTAAAAATTACAACTACAAATCTTTTTGGTTGATGTAGATAGCGCATTCGCTTGGGATGCTCCTGCATTAGAAGTGGAGGAAGGCATGGAGAAGAAGGCTCTAGTATTTAATATTTTTTATAAGGCCTATGTAATTTGTCTCAGCCCTTCCTTTAATAATCAAAATTTTATATGCTAGGTTTATAGTCTATTGGTAATGAGGTGGTAGTGTCATGTGACTTTGTCCTTTTTTATGGGGTTTCAGTATAGATTAGTATTTGAAACAGATAGGTATTTTTGGTTTGATATCTCATTAGACTTGTGACTCTAATCTAATTAATATATAACTTATATGAGAAATATATATAACTTATATAAGTAATTATATAATAATATTTCTTTTATCTATATATATTAGATAAATAAATATATGCAAGTAATATCACTTATATATAAGATATTTAATATTATTTATATATTATATAAGTAATGTATATGATTATTTTATTTATAGAAGATTATATATCTAGAGTTTTGGATTATTTTGTTTAATTAAGAGTTGTTTAATTTATTAATTAGAAAGTAATATTATATACATTCACAAAAAAAGGTGGGTAGAAGATCACACTCCTCAATTCCAACTAAGGCTTAAGTGATAATATAAAACATAAACAAAACCAAGGTAGCTAGAGAAAGAGCATAATGAGGAGGAGGGGATCTTGATCATCCACTTTACCCCATACAAGGTCCGGGGAAACCATAGGAGAGCCCCATCCATCATTATTATCAATATTTCTTCTTTTTATTCTTTATTTTCCACCCAAGAAAAACAGATGGCAATATCTAGTTGAGAATTTTATTTGTGGCTAGTCAAAAGAACCTCCACCAGTAGGTGACAGAAAGGCAGATCCATTTCTAGGTAGGGACAAGCCCTAATGAGCACATATCCTTCTCACAAGAGGAGGAGAGGCCTAGAATAGTTCTCTTGATGACCACAAACAAGTTGGCTATGACCACGTTGATGTCCATGAGGAGAAGACCAACTCTAAGAGGAGGGAGTTGGGGAAACTTTGCGTTGTGACCAACTATAGTTGAACTATTGCAGAGGGTATGGTATCAACAAGCAACAAATGAGTTATATAAAGGCGTGGTGTCAAAATAGCAATTTTGCCAGGGTGTCTGGTTGGAAGTTGGAAATAACAGCAATAGTGATACCAAATTGACGTCGCTGCCATTAACTATAGTTCAAAGCTTAGTATACACTTCAGAGTTATGGTTATGGTTCACTCGTCGTACCTAGTCGAAAACCATCGAGCTAGATTTGATTCTATACCTTAGATCGTTATCAGTGGTTCCAGTGGGGAGATGCATTTATTCTCGTTTTATCATATGACAACTGGTTTCAAATATTGGAGCATAAAACATAACTTCGATAGCGAGGAGCCGATCCTATACGAAAGCAATAGAGTGGATGGATTTTTGGTAGGATGCGGAGCTTTGAACTATAGTTGATGGCAGTGAAGGTCATTAGGGATAGTTCGACTGGTAATGCCATTCATGAGTTGGTGTATGGAAGAAATAGCCAACGAAAGATAAAATAAATAGTAGTAGATTCTTTTAGCCAATTCCATTCCTTCATTTCTTGGTTTTATATAGCTGGCGAAACGAAGCTAGTTTGACATTCTCATAGGTTAGTTAGGAAAGGTGGGACACGACATGTGCTTCTCTAGATTAGGCGGATGGGAAAGAGATGGACCTATGGCTGGCGCTAGATGCTTTCACATCTATTCATCTTGGGCTAACTAAGGGAACGTCTAACTTGCTCGATATATGAGTGGCAACCACCGCTCACCTTTCTCTTTCATTCCAAGAGCTGGTCCACCACAATTTCCTAAGTTTGTTGCTCCATGCATTGAACTGTCGCGTAAAGAGCTGGCTATTTTTCCATGGCTTCACCTAAAATCTATATTCATTCCATCATCGATCGACCTTTGATCATCTAATCTAGCTCTAGGAAAAGGGTCAGGAGGAAGGTCGTCCAAAAATGATTAGATGTTCGTCATCATGCATGCAGGAGGCCCATCTATAGTAGGGGGTTGGGCATTGGTCCAATCTGCTGAGCCCCCACCCAAGGCCCATCTCTATATCACTTTTATGTCATTGTATAACATACATTCTATTCATATAATTATGTGGAAGTACTTTAAAAATAATACTTAATAATTGAAATTAATTTAAGAATTATACCCTTAGAATTATCAACTTACTCAATAAGAACACTCTTCTTTGGACTTGGTTAAAATTAATGTTGATAAATACTAGCATGGGAGATGTTTGTCTTGATCATAATATCTTGGTTTTAATAATTTTGTGGAGGCTATAACCAATCACTAAGCTCTTTTACATGTTAAGCAAAGACATTTTACTGATATTATTATATAATCTAACTCAAAAATCTTGATTGATCATTTCAAAAGAAATTCCTCCTTTCACTTAAAGTAGCGATAGTTAAATTAATGTAAGAAAGACATCAACATCCTTAGTCATGGTTTCAATGTTGTTAAGTGGAACCATACTAGAAGGGAAGGGAATCGAGTTGCTAATTTTTTGGCTAAATTAGTTTTTAATTCACATGACATAAGGTTGATACTAGAAATGATTAGGATTGCCCTTTTTGGGAGATGAGCAAACACTATAGTGATTTTGTAATGTAATTACAATACCTCTCTAGATTCATGATTCTTGTAAAGTCATCTTTCTTGCTAGTGTACAAATTCTTATGTTTTTCTTGTTTAGTCCACCATGATCAACTTTTGTGACCAAAGACACCTGATCCATACAAATTTGACACATATTTAACCCACTAAGCATCAATCCCAATAAGATCATTCACTGTAAACAAAGACAAAGAAGTCATTAAAACTAACATTCTAAATCATGAAAGCTTGAAAAACCTCTAATCTAAGACATTGAAATCTATTCTATTGGGGGAATGGTGTTGCATTGATGTGGAATGGTGACCCTTTCCCAATTCCTTGGATGATGAGCTTGTTTCAATCAATTCTATTGAAGAGAATCGATGAAACCAATGAGAGATATGTAATAAAACATGATTTAAATGCTAAATTAACATGATTTATGCTAAGATGATCGATATGGGTGTATGCAAAGCTATTCTAAATATATGCAAGTTTCAAAAGATTAAAATCCTAATTACAAAATATGTTAAATATATGCACCTATGTTATCATGGAAGTCATTAATGGATGCTTTAAGCTAATGATGCAAGTAAATTAAGCTAAAATGATGCTAAATAAGTGTTAAATATGAGTGCAAGTGTAAGTGATTTTAACAACATAAGTTTTCTCTTAAAATATGGATCTATTTGTCTCCAAATAGTCACCTATTTATAGGAAAAAAAATGAGAAACGAAGGGTTAAGATAAAAAAGACTAATCAATGGCCAAAAAGGAAAGAAGATGGAGGCATGGATCATGGATCCCTTAAGGGATGAGAATCAATGATGAGATTTAATCAAGGGTTTCATTCCTTCAAACAAACACACTTTTAACCTGTACAAGAGGTCATAAGTTAATTTGCACAAGAAGTTTTGAGTTAACTTACACATGAAGTTTTGAGTTAACTTGCACATGAAATTTTGTAAGAATATTCCCTTTTTCAAATGAGTGAGGAGAAAAAATATTATTTGGTTCATATTCTCATGGGTGAGGAAATAGATATTTTGCAAATTAAAACAAAGTTTAATTGTGCAAAGGGGAAGGAATATTCCCCTTGCAAGTGGAAGAATTAGTAATTTGATAATTAAAACAAAGTTTCAATTATGAAAATTAGGGGAATTATATAATATATTATATAATTCCCCTTGCAAGTGGAAGAATTAGTAATTTGATAATTAAAACAAAGTTTCAATTATGCAAATTAGGGGAATTATATGATATTCATTAAATAATTCCCCTTGCAAGTGGAAGAATTAGTAATTTGATAATTAAAACAAAGTTTCAATTATGCAAATTAGGGGAATTATATGATATTCATTAAATAATTCCCCTTGCAAGTGGAAGAATTAGTAATTTGATAATTAAAACAAAGTTTCAATTATGCAAATTAGGGGAATTATATGATATTCATTAAATGAAAAAGCAATAGATGAGATTGATTTGATCTATCAATGGTCACAAACGAAAGGAGGATGAAACATGGATCAAAGATTCTCATCAATGGAAGAGAATCAACTATCACATGGATCAAGAAAAGATCAAGGGCTCACAATCATGCAAACAAACACATTTTGCAACAACTTAAAAAAGTTGTTTCAAAGTTTGTTTGGAGTAATCATTACCTTTTTTTAGAGGAAAATAGGAGAATATTCCTATGCAAGTGGATGAGAGAGAAATTAGCAATTTAGTTAATTAAAACTAAATTTGAATGTGCAAGATGAGGAATGTGAGGATATTATTAAATTATTGATTTATTTAATGAAAATGAGATGCAAATATGATATTTAATTAAATAGTTTAGGTTATTTAATTAAATAAGAGGACTTAGGGTTAAAATTAAATAATTTGCATTATTTAATTAAACGAGATGAAATGTCAGTGTGAGAGGGGGTGAATTAACCCAATTAGGTCAATTAGATTAATAGGTGAAAATAAGAAATTTAATTAAATAATTAGGCTTATTTAATTAAACAAGCCAAAAGAGGATGGGTTTGATGACGAAATGATGTTAGTTAGCCAATGTGATCCATTGAGACATTTTTAAGTGTTTACAACTTTATTATTACTATTTTTAAATGACTTTCTTCTTGGTCTTATCTTTTTAACATAAATATAAATATTATTTTTGATACTCATAGCATGTATAATTTTTTGGGGAACAAATGCTTATGCTCTATGTATAGAATTTGGAAGTTTCTTTCTCTCTTATTGATTGTCTATTTCCAATCCATTTAAGTTTTCTTTATTCTCTTGAATTGATACATGAAAAATCTTTTAAAAACAAACAAAACTACTTTATAATAAATTTTTTAATAAATATTTTTTCTTTATGTTAAAAAAAATCACTTATAAACATAAAAAAATAATTTAATTATATACATTTAAAATTAATTTAAATATTTAAACTCTATATTTATAATATTTAATTAAAAATCAAAAATAAAACATTTTAAAAAAATATAGTTAAATGATGGTTTTTTTAAATAGGTCCATGTCTTTGGAAAGTGCACCTAAATGCATAATGTCAAAAAAATAAAATAAAATAAATTAAAGTAATATAATTAAATGCATTTAAAAAATAGTCCTTAAAATATAAAATTTATAATTTTAAATGTTAAAAAAATTATAATGTAACAATTCATCTTAATTTTGAATTTAAATTTTAAGTGGACTTTGTCTTTTCTAAAAGGTCACTTTTTTTAATTTGTAAATAGATGATGTTTTTCATAAAGGTTTTTTTTTTTTTAACGATATATTTTTTGTACCAAGTTGGCCCCTTTACTCACGAGTGGTTTGGAAAAAAATATCACATTAATTTGGTACCTAGTGATTAGAAAGTAGGCCACACAAGCCAAAAATCTACATGCCCTTTTTAGTTTTATAAATATTTAATAGTTTTTAAAAATATTTAAAAATAAAATAAATAATTTAAGTATGATTAATGTAATATTAAAATTTAGATTGTTAGTGTGGAAAAAAAAATGATTTTAACTTTAAATTATAAGGTGTAATTTCTTATTCTATTTGATTTAAATTTAATCAAATAATCAAATAATTTGATCTAAATCAAATGAGTTGAGAATTAAATAATTAAAGAGAGATGGATATACTCAAAATGGGGTTTCATTAGTTATTAGACTTTTATGCCATAGCCATCATATAAATTAAGAAAATCATCCAATTGATTCTTTCCAAAATAGTTTTTTTTTAAGCCCATAGAAAGTATAAAGTAGAAACTTACAAGGATAAAAAGGTTTTCAAAATATTATTTAAAAAATAAGACTTTACATACGAGATTAAATTAGAAAATCCATGTGTTTTTTTTAGGGATTTTGAAGATCAATCATAGCAAATCAAGGGAAAGGAGGAATTGACATTCAAAGGATTGCCACATCATGTTGCACCTATTTTGTCGTATTTGCTCTCTATTTGAAAATATTCTTTTCTCGTGATAATTACTGACTGTTGGGATTAATAAATGTGTAAAAAATATTATTTTAGAAATTAAATAAGGAGAGATAGCTTATTTAGTTTTTGAATTCTAATAAAGAATTATTTTGATGTAATAAATTTAATTGTTTAGGTATAGAAAATGGATATTTTTGATGTATTTGTTGAATGAAAATTGTAACAAGTTAATATTTTGTGTAAGATTTGCATTATGTAAGATTGAATTTATATTTTTTAGAAATATTCTGTTATATGATATTTTTTAGAATTTATGTGAAACTGATTTGGTTGTCTATGTATTTTTGCAACCTAGTTTATCCATTTTATTGTGTTTGTTGAAGCATAAAGATTGGTGCTACTGAAAAATTCCCAAAGAAAGTTGCTAGATTGTTAGGGTTCACATTCTCCTTAGTCAATGCCTTGGTTTACTAAATTTATAGGCTTTTGTAAGATAATTGAATCAAGCATCCAATGTCCTAGATGATTTTGATGCAAAATTTGATTTATTTTAAAGCTTCAAATTAAAATGTCCTTATGAATAAATACTACTTGAAGTGTAAATGATCTAGGATTGCTTGATTATTCTTGAATGTGTTTAAATAATCATATGAATGCCTTTAAATACATAATGCTTATTCACACAAACATGCTCCAAGTCAACTCCTCATGGCTAGTAGAAAGGGTAGGAATTAATAAATTTCAATTTTGGGCTAGATCTAACCCACACATTGCAAGATTGGCCTAAGAAAAAGAATGCGATATCTCAAGATTGCAAAAGTATGGACTAATACTTGAAGTGAATGTGTGGAGACATGCCCAAATAAGGTGGGGATTAGGTCAAACATATGGGCCTATTTGTAAAGTGAGAGTAGATAAGGATGGCTAAGGATTGGGGTTTAAGCAATGAATCTTTGTAAAAAAAGTATGCCATATAATTGCATTAGGGAATATGGGCCAAAAACTAAATAGACAATGACATGGATATGCAATATTTACCATTGGGGTAAAGCACAATAATGTGTCCCACTAATGGACCAACCTTGATTTTTTTGAAATCATGTTGGGATTGAAAATGCAAGGGCGGTTTAATCTAACAAAGGGAGGTTTGATCTAAGCATAGGAGGTTAGATTTAAGATCCTTAGATAAAACCCCCCTTTGTGAAGCCTCCTATGCACTCTCATCTATTCCTATTTGCATTCTGAAAAAATGCTAGTTTATCTCATGTTTTCAAGAGACAAATGGATTCATTTGAAGACAATATTTTATAGGTAGTATTCCTTGGTAAATTAGCTTTCTAACAAGTATATAATTTATTATGTTTATTTAATTTTATAATCAACATACGTTCATTGCAAAAGAATAATGAATTCTATTTGACACTCTAGGAAAATTAACAAACTATGTAAAAAATACTCTAAATATATTTATTGCACTCTCCATATACGTCTTCATTTCAATGGAACTATACACACACACACACACAAAGAGAAACACATTTCAGTAAACTATTAGTTTGCAATTTATATTATTACCAATTTAAAAAATGAAATAATAAAAAATTACAAAAAAATTCATAGATCAAATATTGGAGTTAATGATCCAATTCATGAAATATTTATTTTTAATTCAAGATACATGTGTTATGGTAAAATGTTACTCAATAATCATGCTTGAATATTTTCTTGTAGATTCCACAATCCATTGTTGATTTGAACAATTAGGTCCATTGATGTGGAATTAGATAGATTCTTCCTTTGGAGGGAGGAGAGGTGACGATTCTATGTACATGGACCGTCATACATGAAAATCCTAGATTTAATATTACTAAAAAATCCATAGCCCCATTCTTTATTGACCCAACCACAAATCAAGGTCTATACCTCCAAACAAAAAAAAAAATTTCAATTAAGTGGTGTAGGCATCCAAAAATTGTGGAACATTTTTGGGAGCAATGGTGGATGGTCCTTGATCATCCACCACATGCCAATTATGAGGTTTTATTATATTTTTGAAGAAAATTTGGGAAAAGTTTGAAATGGGTTTAAAACCCAACTATTTTGACATTAGATAATTCTAGGGTGTTGGTGGTGGCATGCCATATAATAGGGAAGGGGCACATGTCAATCCAAATCGATTTGTGCCTATTCCACCCATCGTTGCTCCTTCTTTGGCTAGTATTCTTGCACCCATTCACTAGTGGGAAATAGTTTCAACATTAGGAGCATTAAGTACGATCTTGAGAAAACTAACTGACCAAGCGTACTCAAATGACAACTGAAGTTAGTGGTAGAGAGCATTGAGGAGATGGTGCTAGTATTAGCGCCTCACACATGTCAATGTCACAATTTTGTCAAAATTTCAATCAATCATGTTATGATCTTGCTCTCATATTCACTTCAATAGCTACATCAAAGGAGAAACCATTCTTATATTTTCTATATTCAGGTCATCCTACATAGGTTCATGTCACATTTTAATTTTGTTATCCTTTAATTCAGCCGTGCTTGATTCACAGGATTACCCCTACAAAACTTGTCTATTTCGTAGCCTATGTACTCTAAGCATGCAAAATAAGGTGAATCTCAATTTTCCCTTGTGCGTGGTTGTAAGTCTCAAAACGTCTTTCAAGTGTTAACCAAGCTTTAGTTTGTCAAAATTCATCTTTTCGCTCAAATTACAAAAATTAGTTTGCAGGAGTTAGAGATTTTTTTATACCTGCAAGGTCAGGGTTTTTCCCTGACCCTGCAAGTCAAGGTTGCAAAATAAATAGTTATTGTAGGTTTGAGGTTTTTCCCCGAACTTGCATGTTACATAAGTTTTATTTGCATAATCATCAAAAAATGTTGATAAATTACAAGTTATAACCAAAATCAAATTTAAAAAGGCGTCATAAATGTTCTCTCCTGCAATCTCGGTTTTAGCACGAGTTCCATTAATTGTCACCTTAATATCTTTTCAAATTGGATTTAAAGCATTTAACTCATTTTTCTTCCTCATTTTTGTTACTCAGTCATTCCTCTTCTTTTGCAAGTTTCTTTTGAGCTTTCGAGTTCATTGGTGCTTGGTTCAGGTCGGATTTTGGTTCAGTTTCGAGCTAGGATTTTTCATTTTTCAAATGTCTTACTTCCAGGTATGTTCAACCACTTTTCACCTTTCTGTTTGTTTTGATACCATTTTAAATGTTTAGTGTTGGGATTCAAAATGAATTTCATTATTTTTAAAATAGGGTTTTAGTTGCATTTAGATCTATTTATTTTTAGTTTGTCATTTTTCCTTTTTCCTTTTCTTTTGAGGTCGTAAACCCTAGTTTTGTAACATGTGTCTTCACTATTGTGTTTCGGTTTATTATCGATTTGGGTTTATGCATTCTAAGATCTTTTTTTTGTGGTCCCATGATGCATTATATTGTTTTGTGTTTGTTTGTAGTTGTCAAACCCACTAGGGTTTTCATGAATTTGACGAATTCAAGCATTCACAGTTAATCTATTTTCCTTCAAATCATTACTACACCCAAATCTCTTGTAATGTTAGTTTGATTTTTCGACTGTGTGTAAACCACAACATAAGTCTTTTCTTGTACAAGCGGGGTTTTCTCCCTGCGCATACAAGAACAAATGTGTATGTATTACTTGACCTTGCAAGTCTAGGAAAATAACCTGACTCTGCATGTATTAACCCTTTTGTTTGCATCGTCTGTGATTTTTGCTGATGGTGCAAGCAATATTAAGTTGTCTTGCCTTTGAATTGTATGGTTAGGTAATTTCCCTGACCCAACAAATCTTATGGTTTTTGTCTTGTAAATGCGATGAAAATTCTCGCTTAAACAATATAAGTTCAACCCTACATTTTATGAATTTCAAACTTTCCAAGTTACCGATTTATAGGGTTGGGGTTTTTCCTCGACCTTACAAATAGTTCATATGTCATTTTTTGTAAGTGCACTAAAAACCCCGTGTGTGCAAATGATAAGATTTTCCCAAATGAAACTTGTATAGTCGACAATTTGTGTCAAATGTACAAGTAAGTAAACAACTTCAACTTGTATGGTCAGGGTTTTTCGGGCCGCTAGTACAAGTTGTTTTCAAATTTTCTACCCTTACTTGTAGGGTTGGGGTTTTTCCATGACCTGACAATAAATGAAAAGGTTTACTTGTATAGTTGTTAAAATTTAATGATTTGACAGGAAATGAAAGTGATCTTCGCAAATTTGTAAAATCGATATTTTTTGCCAAATTTGCAACAAATCAAAGTTCCCACTTGCAATGTCGTTAATTTTTAATGACTTTGCAACTTTTTGCAAAGACATCATTTCCACTTGCAATCTCACCAATTTCTTGCGCATATACACATTTTTCTTAGAATTTTCTCTAACATTAGAAATTTTCCTACTTTGCCAAGTTGACCCTTTGCATTCCATTTTCTGCATTCATCGTGCTCAAACCCCAGTTTTTGGGTAATAATTCTATTATTCACCCTCGCTACTATTTCCTAAATGCAATTCTTTTCCTAACATCTGCAAAATGCTAATCTTGTTATGCAGTTTTTGCGCACGCTTTTCAAAATCTTGTTTCTACATTCTGCAAGGCCTTTCTTCTGCCAATGTCAGATTTATCTCCTTCCAACGGGAAAGCCATGAATTACAAATACCAAGGTGTGCTTCCTCCTACATTGGTTTCAGCAAATGTTGATGAGATGAAGGATACATAGATCGGTCATGTGGACATGTTCGAGTTCATTGAGAGGACTAAGAAACAACCCTTGGACAATGGAATGAAATCAATTATTTAGAGTAACATACATCTTGTGGCCTCATTTCCAGTAGCTGCTCAGAATCTTGAGTTTGTACTACAAGTTTCCTTTCACTACAATAAAGATGATAGTAAGGTCCATGATTCAAATGGGACTATGGTGATGGAATTAGATGCAAAATTCTTTGATAAAGTATTCATGTTCCCAAGTGCTAACACCTATGTAGAGATTTACAAAGAATCTGCATAGGAAAAGTATGATAAAGATCTCGATTCTACCAAAAGGATGATCAATAGTAAATGGTTAAAGGCTCCTAGACTAGGTGTGACAAGGTGTTCTAAGAATCCTCCTCGTAGTGATTTCATAAAAGAGGTAAATGACCTCATTACTCTTCTCAGTAGAGTACATGGTTTACCTACTTCATACATCTTTGAAGACTGGATGTACTTGTACATCAAGATTATTCTAAAAGGGAAGTATCAGACCTTTTGGGGTGAGGAAATTAGCAATGCTCTACATGAGAAATTGACCCAAGTGCTTACAATGCACAAGTTCTATATGACTTCATATTTGGTCTATGTTGCAGTGTCCATGAGGAATTTTCTAGGTCTAACCACTGAGGGAGACTAGAAGGTAACTCAAGTTTACAACTATTTCCCGCATATCACTCTTAAAGGGAGTATCAATCATTTTAGAAGGGTAAACGATGCCTTATTTGCTCCACTCATGTGTGCCTTTGACCCTGAATTAAAGAGTATCTAATGAAGCATGGAAGGTGGTGAACAAATATGGTTTCCTTTATCTACAATTTCTAACTTTTACTTATCTTTAAGAGTTGGATGTTTTGCTAGTTATCCATATATACTTCCTCATTATCCTAGCGATAGGATTGTTCTAATGGAATTATGCAGACAAATTATTGTGGTGCATAGTAAAAAAATGGAATACCATAAATCTGGATTCAAATTCCCATTGGAAATAGGAAGATACTCTATCCAAACTTCACACAAGGCTAAGGTTGTTCAGTCAAAAATGCAATAGGTAATAATAAAATTGTTCAAAGCAAGATTTGATTTTGATTACAGAGGTATGAAGTCTTGAATCAAAATGGCTTTCTCTCATGTACATCAAATTGAAGATATATGGGTTGACATCAAGATAGAGTGAGAAATTAGGAGAATAAACTATTACAAATTAACTCTGGATCAGATAAAGGAATTGGATCCCGTTGATGTCCCTAAAGACATAGAGGATTATGACAATACTTTGGATCCTAATTATGAAAGAAAGAATATTGCAGGTTCACTTTTTTCTCCCATTCAATGGTCCCAGAAAGAGGTAATCTCGATCCAAGACAGGTTAGAACCCATATCAGTTAACACTAATGTTTGGTTAGAAGAAAGAGGGATATAGTTGAAATATTTATTCACTAGATCAAAGGATGAGTCATAAGGTCAAATAGGTAAGAGGTCTGAACTGAGGACCAAAAAAAATGATGCTCCAAGCTCTAGTAGACCTTCAAATCCAAAGATCAAGTTTGTGGTCAAGGGTGGCAAGAAGAAGAGTGGGAAAGCTATAGAGGGTCCATCTGCTGAAGCACAAGAGGAGCATGTGCATGAAGAGGGGCAAGTTGAGGAAGAAATATATGAGGAATTGAATTATCTCCTCATGAGAACATTCCTGAGGATCCTCCTATTTCCTCTCCTTCAATCACAAATGTTGTGTCTACTCTTGCTCCTCCTCCTATGACCTCATTTGTGTCTAGTGTTCTTGTTAATGTTCCTCCTTTAGTAATAAGTGTTGTTGCACCTGCTCTATTGATTCATTATGTGCATTCATCCCCTATCTCAGGGTTTCCATTTGAAAGCCCAAAACAAGGGTTAGATAATATGTCTAGTTCTCCTATGTCTTTACCAAGTTTGTCCTCACCATCTTTTGACCTTATGTCACATTCTAATTTAGATAAGTTCTTGAATGACTTTGTGTAAGTGTCTAGTGCTGAAATTCCCAATGTTATTTTAACTGACACCCTCCCATCATGACTACCACCTTTGTGAATTAAGCTACTACATCACATACAATGACTACACTTCCTAAAGAGAGTTCACCACTCTCGCCTTGGTTGTCATCACAAACACCAAAGAGGAGGAAAGGAGCCATCTCTTTGTATGAGTTTGACTTTGCACAACTAACATCTACCAAGGAAAGAACTAATAAGAAGGCAAAGACTCTTTCTAGGATGTTGTTTGATAAAGAGGGTAATAAGTATGTAGAGATAGCTTAGCCTCCCTTTGACAAAACTTATGAAGAAGTGGATATCATAGAATACTCTGTCACAATGGTGGAATTGGGTAAAGTAACTCTTGAGAGTGCAAAGGAAAATGTTCAATCTACCCTAGATTCTCTCATTGAGAAATTTTACAAGGAGAAGAAGATGAAAGATCACTAGAAGGTGAAGATAGAACAACTTACGACCATGCTACAAAAGATTACCAAATCTTCTAAATCTATTGAGCCTAAGGAAATTGCAGTTGGTGCTGAAAATCCTATCATCCAGAAGGTGGAAAAGGTACATACTAGGGGAAAAGTGGTTGGTGAGTATCTTGATCGCATGATTGCATTGGGAACATAAATGTTAGGATCTACCATGGAGAAGCTGGAAAAGATGGAAGGCGTAAAAGAAAAATTGGATGATACTGCAATTGATTTATCTCAAGAGAAAGAGGATATGGAAAATAAATTGCAAGCTTGGATCAAAATGAGAAAACTCAAATTAGATACCTGGGAGGAACTTGGGATCATTCCCAACTGAGATGTGTATATGGAAATTGAAGAGTCCTTGATTCACAAAGACACTGTCCTCACCAACTTACTCAATGATCTACAATCTACATGTGAACTTAGTGAAGAACATGATTTGCAACTTATTAACAAAATTGAAGAAATTCCATGTAAGTTGCGAGATGATAGTTAGAAATTACTTCCCCCAGATAATGTTGTTCAATAGTTTGTCAACATGATTTAGAAGGAATTTGAAGACCAGGAATTTTTAGTGCCTCTAATGGATCAAATCTTTGATATTCAATTAACTTTGGAGAACCTGAAATAATACTTTGGGTGACATACAAAAGCTTGTAACAATGTTAGAGATTCAATATCAAGAGCTCGTGGTATCATCAAACATACTTCAGGGCTAGATGAAAATTAAGTGCAGTAGATCCTGAAGAAGCATGATGATTTCCTAATGAAGAAGGTTGAAGAAGGTTGATCATGCCTTAGTTTAGATTTCAAGTTTTTATCATTTTCAAGTTTTTGTAGTTAGTCAAAGATAATTTACATGTCATTTTTCATTTGTAAAATTGTAAATACATGTAACAACAATGAAGTCCTCCAATAATTTTGGACTCCAATGTTGAATAAGTCAAAGTACTTAGAATTTTCCTTGATTAGCTCTTTAGCTCTCATCTATAAATATGAGAGAGCTCATTCGTAATTTTTACCTTTAATCTTTTGCAACTAAGTGTTGCCCAAATTAAGAATCAACTTTGAGACTTTGAGTTCAAATTGCAAGATCAATTCTTATGACCAATAACATAGTAAAGGTTAACTACACCCGATCCATACGAATTCAAGGCATATTTAGCCCACTAAGCATTAATCCCAATAAGATCATTCACTGTAAACAAAGATAAAGAAACCATTAAAACTAACATTCTAAATCATGAAATCTTGAAAAACCTCTAATCTAAGACATTGAAACTTATCCTATTGGGGAAGTGGTGTCGCATTGATGTGGAATGGCGACCCTTTCCCAATCCCTTGGATAATGAACTTGTTTCAATCAGTTTTATTGAAGAAAACTGATGAAACCATTAATAGATGTGTATGAAAACTTGATTTAAAGCTAAATGAATATGATGCAAGCTATTTTAACATGATTTATGCTAAGATGATTGATATGGGTGTATGCAAATCTACTCTAAATGTATGCAAGCTTTAAAAGATTAAAATCCTAATTAACAAATAAGCTAAATGTATGCATCTATGTTATCATGGAATCCATTAATGGAAGCTTAAAGCTAATATGCAACTAAAAATGAACTAAAATATGCTAAATGTGAGTAAAGTATGAGTGTGAATTTGTGAGTGAATTCAACATCATAAGTTTGCAATTGAAAAAAGGATCCATTTGTCTTCAAATAGTGTTCTATTTGTAGGAAAGTAAATGAGAAATGAAGGGTTGAGATAAAAAAGATCAATCAACGGTCAAGTATGAAAGGAAGAAGAGGCATGGATCACAGATTATCATCAATGGGTGAGAATGCAAGATGAGATTTAATCAAGGGTTCTCATTTGTTCCAAACAAACACACTTTTGACCTACACACACAGGTCACAAGGTAACTTGCTCAAGAAGTCACAAGTTTAGCTTGCTCAAGAAGCTAAGTGAGAATATCCCTTTTTCAAATGATCGGAGGAGAGAGAATATTCTTTGGAATATTCTCATGGGTGAGGAAATAGATATTTTGCAAATTAAAACTAAGTTTAATTGTGCAAAAGGGGAAGGAATATTCCATAGGAATATTCCCCTTTTGGAGGAATGTGCAAAGGAGGAATATCCCCTTGGAATGTTCCCTTGCAAGTGGGAGAATTAGTAATTTGATAATTTAAACAAAGTTTTAATTATGCAAATTAGGGGATTTATATGATATTCATTAAATAATTGATTTAATGGAGATCAAATGAAAAAGCAATGGATGAGATTGATTTGATATATCAATGGTCACAAATGAAAGGAGGATGAAACATGGATCAAAGATTCTCATCAATGGATGAGAATCAAGGATCACATGGATCAAGGAAAGATCAAGGGCTCATAATCATGAAAACAAACACACTTTGCAACAACTTTAAAAAGTTGTTTCAAAGTTTGTTTGGAGTAATCATTACCTTTTTTTGGAGGAAAACAAGAGAATATTCCCTATGAAAGTGGATGAGAGGGAAATTAGAAATTTAGTTAATTAAAACTAAATTTGAATGTGCAAGATGAGGAATGTGAGGATATTCATTAAATTATTGATTCATTTAATGAAAAGTGTTGAAAAATGAGGTGTTTTCTTAGCTTAATACTCTGTAAAACTTTAATATTGATTATCTAAGTAAGTCTTTTCTTTGTTACAAATATTCTTTGTGGGTGATTATCTTGATTAATCCATTTTACTGTTGTAGAATGTAGAGAGAAGTTGACATAAGAACTAGACATGATATTAGAAAGATTACACAAGATGTACCGTGGAGAAACCCTGTCGGGAAAAAACTCCACCAAGAATTATTCTATTATTCAATCTCTGAATTACAATAGCTCCAATTCTTGCTTGAGAATGCTTCTTTTGTCTTTACCAATCTTCTTCACACCTGCAATAACAATTATGAAAACTCTATTCGATTTGAATGAGATATAGAGACAATATGCAACCTTGTAATCTCCAAATGGTGATAATTACAATGCACAAGCTCAAGCCCTTGAAAAGGTATGCCATATTCCTTCAAGTTGAGTTATTCAGTGAAGACTAAAGCTTGCAACATGTGCTTCATGCATTTGGGTTTCCCAAACTGAAGCTACAACTTCTCCTTCACTTCGGTGATAATTCCAAAGCTCTTCCTCAAAGTTGGGGCCCTTAAGTAAAGCTACTTAGTTGAGCCTTCAAAAATATCTTATCATGCATGAGAGGTAAATCCAATAAAGCATCTTGGGCGCCCAAGTTGGCTTCAAGTGCTTTATAGTTAACTGAAACATTTACTCAACACCATTCCCAAAGAATGGTCATCCCTTGTTAACTGGAGGTAGTCCCTGTTATCTATCATACAACTCAATGTTATTAGCCATGCATTACAAGTTAACTGAAGCTAACTACATGCAACTCAAAATAACCAACATGCATGCAACTGAAGATAACTAAACCGAACTAAACTGAACTGAACTAAACTAAACTAAACTAAACTAAACTAAATTGATTCTAAACTAAACTGAACTAAACTGAACTGAACTAAACTGAACTGATCTGAACTGAACTTAACTGAACTTCAAGCATGCAAACATCAAATCCTAACTCCTAGGATCTTTACATGCATTCAGAAGTGTTAATTGTTACTCCATATAGTTAACTAAACATAAGGTGAGTTTCACCTTACCATGTGTGCACCCACATGCTCCTATTATTTAGGAATAACTACAAATGTCAATTTCATGATTTATTTCATCCAAATAATTCATCTCATCCTAATCTTAGTGTTATTGAACACATTCCAAGAATCCAGGAGATACATGAAATAATTAATGTTTAGGATTTGCAATTAAATGGCATCCTATTTCCAACAAAAAGGAGATGCAAATATGATATTTAATTAAACAGTTTAGGTTATTTAATTAAATAAGAGGACTTAGGGTTAAAATTAAATAATTTGCATTATTTAATTAAATCGGATGAAATGTCAGTGTGAGAGGGGGTGAATTAACCCAATTAGGTCAATTAGATTAATAGGTGAAAATAAGGCATTTAATTAAATAATTAGGCTTATTTAATTAAACAAGCGAAAAGAGGATGGGTTTGAGGATGAAATGATGCTAGTTAGCCAATGTGATCCATTGAGACATTTTTACATGTCTACAATTCTAATTAATAAAGAAGATAAATTTTTGATATCAAACTTTGTGTTGAATCAAATTTGTATGGTGAGTAAGGATGTTCTTATGTCATTCTTATTGATTTATTTTGTGTTGATTGGATTAGTGGTGTTTCTTTATTACGATTGGAGGACTTTCAAGATAAGTTATATGAACTTTGTATTATATCATTTACTTGAAATTGTGTGTGTTGAAAGAGTTTCTTGGTGGAGAATTATTAAGACTTTGAGCTTTTAATTATTCACTTCATGGATTGGTGGTATTATTAGTTGACGAACTTTGTGCTCCAGCTGGTGATACAATTATTTTAAAATCTTTTTGGAGGATAATTTGAGGACTTTGTGCTTGGGATTATTCACTTGGTGTGTGAATCTTTTTGTGAAGTGAGTTGAAAGACTTTGTGCTTCAACTTACATCATTGGTTACTGGGGAACTCTCATTGAAGGCAACGAAAATACTTTTTGCTTTTGCGTGTCTTCCAATCACTTATCACATATTTAAACTGGTACTCTTTGATTATTCACACGTTTCATCAAGAATATTGGTGACTACTATTTAAGTTAATATTTGAAGTGTAGAAGCATTATTGAATATTACCATGAAACATTGTAAACATCTTTTTTGAAAGAAGAGAAAATGATGAATGTAACACCCCCCCCCCACATGATTAAAGCTAGTGTAAATATCTTTAGCTTAGCATAGTTTACTTTTGTTTCAATAAACAGTAAGAAGGGAGCCTCCCCTTTTTGAGAAGAGAGATTTATCTCATCATAACTATGGTTGAAATCAGTATTTCATAATCTGTAAAGGGATTACAAAATATTCACCCAACAAATTTGTTTCAAGTGTAGAATGTACATATCAATTTATGTTTTAAAATAATGAATTATAATATATTATGAATTGTTTGTTGTAGATGAGTGGCTACAAGACCTCATCTCAATTAGATCAACTTTGTTTTGCATTAACAACTGTGCAACTCGACACACCTTATAAGGTAAACCAATAAATTGACCCTAAAAATATATGTATCTAGTTCTAATTAGTCTCTTAAGAAATTAGATATATTTTAATACTTGTATAAGTTAATTCGAATTTACATGAAACATTTTTATTGCAATAGGGAGGTCATGCCACTTTCGTGTTGGATTGACTAGAAGGTGTGGTGAGTGCTCCTCTATCATCACCTGCTAATATTGAGTCATCCATGTTTGTGTTTTCAAAAATTATAACATAATTTGTACTTTGAATTCAATTGACGTATATAATTTTAAATTATTATTGAATTTATATATTTATATGTCCATATATATATCCAAGATGATAACAATATTAGGGTAGCTATTGCTCCTACCATTGATCATGGAAAATTTCATGACTCATCCACAACATTATAGGTCCTACTAGAATAAATTTCCTATGTAATTTCTAGGTCTTTTAAATACACTTACATTTTTTTGATAAGTATTCTAGCTTAATTCATCCTTTATTTGAATCACTAGGAATTAGTAGTTAAGAATTTTGGTACAAAATCGATAGCTATACAAGGGAAACATGACGTGGGAGAAGATGAGCATGATAATACAATAATGTGCACACTTTACTCTAGATTTGAATATTTAATTGAACATGATTTTGTAAAGTAAATTAAATTAAATTTTATTTAAATAATATGCATGTAATGTTTTGAAACTTTATTTGATTTCAAGTTTCTTTCTCTTCTATAGTGTGACCTAGGTCCATCTATTTTGCATGGAATAAAGAGGCCTCTTGATTTTAGTGATGATAAAACATAGACTGTTTATTTCATGGACCATGGTGTATTTTATTTATGTATTGAAATGTAGTTATAGTCAACATATAAAATAAACACACCGTGGTCCGTGAAATAAATAATCTGTGTTTTATCATCACTAAAATAAAGATGCCTCTTTGTCAATATTATTGAGGAAAAAATGGAGGAGCAGAGCAAGTGAGGTGAAAATGCGAAAGCTAGAAAAGCTTAGGCGAAGGTGGCAATCACGGCTCAAGTTGGAGATGTTCAACTCGACTTAGGGAAGGAGGCGACAAAGTAAGATAAGGAAAACCTGAATTGGGGAACTAAGTGGATTTGCAAGATTTCTTAGGAAAGACTTCGCAAGCAGGTGAGATCGGAGGCGTGGTGCAAGCATGCACAACAGAATTTCAATAGGGGCAATGTTTGGTCTGGGAAACAACAATAGGGTTTCAACTGGCATCACAAAGGACACAACAGGTGCAGCTCCGCATAAGGGCAGAGATGGGAGGAAGGTTCCCACTCTAGTGGATCTAGGGCACAAGAGAAAGGCAATAGTGGAGGAAATAGCAGCCCTAGGTTTTCTAGTTTGTAAGATGCATGATTAGGGAAACCTTCCATGCGGACCATGGTGCTAAGCACAAAATTGTTGGGCCTGTCGATTGAGCATCTAAAAAAATGGGCTAATTATGAAGTGATTTGGTCTGAGCCTGAATTGGGATGCTTTGATTCGATGGTGACAAGACTGTTGGGGGCAAGAAATTTGCTTCCATTCTTTGGCAAAAGATTTTTTCATAGTAATATGCCCTTCCTCTGAGATACAATTGAAAATTCTAGATGGTATTTGGTTGATGGATGGGTATGGATTCTACATCCACAAATGGGAAGTAGGTTTTGATCTACTGCAACATCAATTGGAATATATGTAGGATTGGTACAAACTCTCAATTCTTCCTTTGGAATTCTAGAAAGCAGGTATTTTGGAGGAGATCAGTAATTTTCTTGGTAAGTTCATCTATGCGGAAGAATGGTCAGATGCGGATGGGATAGGTTCTCATGTGTGCCTTTGTGTGGAGAACTCTCCTAGTAACCTAAGGTGGAAGGAGTTGAAGATATTCATAGATTGGAGTACTTTGCGATAATCCTTAGTTTTTGAGCCAAGACTAAAAGGGCGTTGGATCATCACTCTAGGCTGGCATTCATGGGATTTCGCCTCCAAACATGATTCAAAGGTCAACCGGGTCCAAGAGCTAGAAGAGCTTGGTGTTGCCAGTCCAGTGGGAAATGAGGGATCAAAAAGTGGTGCTTGTGAGGATCCTCTTCCTGAGAATGGAAGAAAGGATTCTTTTGAAGCGATGTAGACCACAGTCGATGTGAACCAGGACTTAAATTAAAAAATGAGTGATGTTCAATATTTGATAGATAATAAAATAAGAAAATACAACCTCAATTCCTTGATTGATGTCAGTAAGGAGCTTGTTGACTTGGCGAAAGAAGCAAAAGCTGTTGAGGGTGAGCCTTTCCTCGACAACCCAAATTTGGAAGAGGCTTGGCTGGAAGCTATTGGGGAGGATGAGAGTGTGCAACTTCCTGAGGAGATGGTGATGTGTTTGGCTTAGCCAAGTCAGGAACTCCTAGGGATCTTCCAAAAAGATGTGGCGAAGTCTTCTTCAGATTGCGGTGAAAGTAAAAAGAGGGGAAGAATCCCCAATGCAGAGAAATTAAAGATCAATGGTGAGGCGATTGGTCAAAATAAGTTGAAGGAGATGCTTAAAGTAGGGAAGGGAACCCCCTTCCTGAAGAGAAATGAAACTCTTAACTTGGAATGTTAGGGGCATCAATGCCCCTATCAGGCGTTGTCTGGTGAAGGATCATATTGATGCTTCACAGGCTGAGGTGTGTATGCTACAAGAAACAAATTTGGATCGAGGGGATTCTATGTATTTTGGAAAAAGGATGAGGTCCTAGAAGTTTTTGTCAGTTAATGCGATTGGAGCGGCTAGCGGGCTAATGACAATGTCGTGCCCTAATAAATCTTTAGTGGAGGAAGTGGTGGCTGGCAGCAGATGGCTAGCTTGTGAAGTCAAGAGCTTTTCGTCAAATTTGTGCTTCTTACTAGTTAATGTGTATGGTCTCCACACGTGCTTAGAAAAGTGTAGAACTTGGCTCAAAATTGAAAACATGTGCCATGAAGCTGGCTTTGACTTTTATATAATTGGGGGAGATTTTAGTGCAATTCTACACATGACAAAAAAAATGGAGGGGTGTCCAGATGGCTTCAATCATAAATCAATTTCTAAGCCTTTGTGGAAAGGAACCAACTTTTTGAGATCCCAACGACAAATGGTCAGTACACATGGACCAATAGGAGGCTTGGGTTTTGCTCTATTGCTGAGAAATTAGATAGATTCTTTTTCAAAGGTAACATGGTAAATTTTCCCTTCTCTATGGAGAGCAAGATACTCCCATGCTTTGGATCATATCACTTCCTGGTCCTTATGGAGATTTTGGGTGAGCATCGGCCAATTAGGTGCTCCTTCAAGTTTGAGACTATGTGGACGAAGGATTCAAACTTCTTTCCATTGGTTTCTCTGTGATGGGAGGAAGTTGGGACGGTGGGCTCCAAAATGTTCTCTCTTTCCACAAAGTTGAAACATATTAAACACATGCTTAAGAAATGGAACAAGTCATGCTTTAGAAATACTTTTGAAGAAAAGCATAGAATTGAAAGCGAGTTGAGGCTTTTAAATGAAGAAGTCATCCAGTTGGGAATGAATAATGCAAGATACCTGCATGAGAAGGAGTTGCTGAAAGAACTCAATGATATTTTATCTAAAGAAGAAATTTTTTGGTGGCAAAAGTCATGGGAACTGTGGCTGAAAGATGGTGAAAGAAACACCAAGTTCTTTCACAATTTTACCAAAGCTAGGCACGAGGCTAACAAAATTTCACACATCAAAGTTGTGGATGGGAGATCATTAGATAAGCTGGAAGAAGTCGCAGAGGAGGCCATATTGTTCTTCCAAAATCTGCTAAATGACTAGGAATGCTCCAGGTTGAGCGCTCAACAAAGCTTCTTAGGGAGTATTCCAAAGTTGGTCATGGATGAACAAAATTTGTAGCTGAAAAAGTATTTCACAGAGGAATAAATAAGGACCACCCTTTTTCAATTACATCCAGATAAATCCCCTGGCCCAAATGGTTTCCCTGTGTCTTTCTTTCAACACTGTTGGGGAGTCGTGGGGCCAGATGTTGTCACTGCTATTGAAGACTCCAGGGGTTCAAGGAGAGTTCTAAAGGAGTTTTAAAACACTTTCATTGCCATGATCCCGAAAAAAGAAAAGCCAAACAAGTTGGAGGACTTCCGACCAATATCCCTATGCAACATTGTGTACAAAATTCTGGCAAAAGTGGTGGCTAATCAGATCAAGGTTATTCTCCTTGGCATAATTTTTTAGTAACAAACGAGTTTTGTTCCTGGATGCTCAATCTATGATGGAGTGATTATTGCATAAGAGGCCATTCACTCAATCTCTTGCACCAGAAGGCAATCCATGCTCCTGAAATTAGATATTAAAAAGGCTTATGACAAAGTAAACTACCGCTTTCTTTTCAAAATATTGGAAGGATTTGGCTTTCACTCTTCCTGGCTTGATTGGATTTTCAATTGGATTGCAAGCCCAAGATACTCGATCTTGGTTAATGGTACCCCACAAGTTTTTTTTGGGGCTTCTTGCGGCCTTAGGCAGGGGACCCTCTTTCCCCATTCCTGTTCATAATTATGGTTGAAGCCTTGGCAAGACTTTCTCTAGGGCTGCAGAAATGGGAGTGCCAAAAGGGATTCAAATCACTAGCAACATGCCTCTTGTGACTCGCCAACAATTCACAAATGACAATATGTTGCTTAGGCATGCTAGGCTGGTAGAGACAAGAGCTTTCAAAAACATTCTTTTTGATTATTCCTGAGCTTTTGGGCAGGAGGTAAGTTTGGATAAGTCTGGAGTCTTTTTCTTTTTTACTAACCCTTCTCTGGAAAAGAAAATTCTCCAAGTTTTGAATTTTCAAAAGGGCAAGCTTCCATGTAAATATCTTGGTCTCCCACTAGCATCAGGAGTCCAATATGGGAAGCGTTGGGATCCTCTTATAGAAAAGGTGGAGAATAGACTATCTTCATGGAAGGGACGATGGCTCTCTTGGGCCAGAAGACTCACTCTAATCAAGACAATGGTGGTGGCTCTCCCAATTTATATGCTTTCTTGTCTCCCCTTGCCAGGGGATTTAAGCAACAAAATCAACCAAAAGATGAAGAAGTTCTTTTTGCAAGGGAGTTCAGACCAAAAGAAGTTTCCTTTAATAAAATGGGAGAAGATATGCAGTTCCGGGGAGGCAGGTGGTGCTGGGTTAAAAAATCAGTCAATGCAAAATAAGACTCTGGGAGCCAAATTGACTTGGCAAATGTACGCTAGACAAGACCTCAAGTGGGTCAAAATACTAAAAGAAAAGTATTTGGAGGAAGGGGCAACAAGTTTCTTCACTACTAGATGTCTCCCCAAGGGCTCTCGCATTTGGAACTTCGTATGTAAATCTAGGGATTTGATATCAAACTTTCTTTCTTGGGATCTCAGGGATGGTAATTTGGCTCTCTTCTGGGAAGACTCTTGGGGCGGATTTAGCAAGCTGGAAGAATGTGATGCTCTGAGGAATGTAAGGGAGGTTAGAAAACAAGCATGAGGCATTAATGTGAAGGACTATCTGATCATCGAGAGAGTGGATGGCGTGTTAGATTGGCGATGGAAAGATCCTAGGTAGTTGGCCCTCAGTAACGATGAAGTAGTAATCTTCAAAGATGTCCTCATACAACGACCACTCTGTATAAGGGAAGGGAAGGATGTTTTAAGATGGTGTGGTGCTGCCTTAGTAATCTACATCACATGGGAAGGTTATAAAATATTGGTTAAGCAACAAGAGTAGGTCTCGACTATACCAAGTGATCTTTGTCGGAACAATAATTGCCTCCCCAAAGCTGGCATCTTTTCTTGGGCAGTGATTCAAGGAAGAGTTTTGACCGCTGACAGATTATTGAAATTTAGAATAAATGGTCTATTGAGGTGTGTGCCATGCAAGGCCGCAAAAGAAACTAGTGATCACCTCTTTCTCAATTGCCCCTTCACAGTCAAATGTCGAAATTGGCTATGTGCCAAATTAAACCTGAGTATTGCTTTACCAGATAGCATTTTTAGTTGATTTAGAAGTTGGCCAAAATTGGGTGGAAACTCTTTGTTTGCTAGCTTATGGTGGTCATGTCCATCCTTGCTCCTTTGGGATATTTTGAAAGAGAGAAATCGACGTATCTTTCGGGATGAGGCAATTTTTCTTCCATCATTCCTAAAAAAAGTTGAAACATGTGTAGTAGAATTGGTCAATTCAAGGGTTGTTGGGGCAAAGTGTACAAAAACCCCTTTCACCTACTAGGATGCAAGAATGTTGAAGGCCTGGAATGGCTTGAAAGTTCCTCCTTCAGGCTCAAGGGGTCTATCTGTCAATGAGGAATGGAAGAATATCAAGTGGACTCCTCCATACCAAGGCTGGTTCAAACTAAACTTTGATGGTGCTTCTAGAGGAAATCTTGGGTAGTCTAACGCTAGCTACATAATCAAGAATTGGAAAGGCAAGGTGGTGGGAAAGCTAGCTTAGCCCTTGAACAGGGGCACAAACAATGTGGCGGAACTACAAGCAGCGCTTCTTGGAATCAAGTTGTGTGAAGATCTTGGACTGAGGAAAGTGGTGATTAAAGGCGACTCCATGATAATCATCAACGTCCTGCACACGAGGCAATTGCAAAACTAGAAATTAGGAGCAACGCTGGAAGTAACGACGTCCTTACTTAACAAATTTGAAAACTATGAAATAAATCATATCATGTGCCAACATTGGAAGGGGCACATCAATTAACACCTGATGATGGCATTTCATCACACGTTATTTAGTGGGTGTAACGTATGAATAATTCATTGAAGTGGGTGGTGTTAAGTTCTCAAGGTGGCTGTTCATTGGCACTTTGACATTACATTCAACGAAGGAAAGTGTTGGCATTCTCATTTGGAGATGAGCAGATTCATCTTGCTAGTCTCGACAAAGGAATTAGACATATGTAGTATGGATAAACTAGTGCTTTTGCATAGCTCGAAGAGGCAGATGGCTTTCGAAGGCTTGGTGACTACTCTTCAGTTGAGTCGGATAATCCGACACCCGGACTATCTCACCTTCGCAGTAGTGAAATACATCATTGGCAAAGGTTTTATGGTGGGTTCTGAGGGAGATTAGTTGGACTCTAATATTTCATCCTGCATCTTGGTTGGTCTGCTAGATGTGGGGGTCTCCAAGGCGGATGCGAGGGCGATCATGAAGCGGTTGTTCAGGAAGGATATGTTGGTTGGTCTGGAGAAGACTCTGGTTGTGGCTTTGTTGGACAAGGGCATTCCACGATCACGAGACCTTGCTTTGTTGGAAGACCTAGACGTGTTGGTAAGATACTTTCCATTCCTTTTAGATATTTGTGGATTGGAGTTGGTTGAGCATCACCGTTTGGCTACAATAGGGGCCGATTTCCTCAAAAAGAAATATCGTCTGGTGGCAATTCCCAACTCAGCCTGTAAATGTGAATTTCGTGTGTTTGCTCAATAAAATGTTTGGTAAGGCATGGTCCTAGGTGGTGGGTGTTGGGTAGGGTTTGTGTCTCAGTCTAGTGTATAGTTTTGTGTTCTTTGATAAATATTTCAATATATGGGAAAGGTAGAATAGTTCTAATTGGCATCTATGCAGATTTGACCCTGCATGGTCCTTTTGAAATTTTGGGATGGTCTGTAATGGGGTCTCCTTCGGGGTCTGTAATGGTGAAATGGTAGTTGTAATGGTTGTCTTGATCATAGTCTAGGGCTTGAACATGTAATCTTCTATTTGCTATCAATATAAACTCTTATAAAAAAATAATAAAGATGCCTATTTGTTCCATGCAAAATAGATGGACTTGGCTCACACTATAGAAGATCTAAAGAAACTTGAAATTAGATGAAATTTCAAAAAATACATGCATATCATTTAAATTTAATTTTATTTACAATTTAATCATATTCAATTAAATATTTAAATCTAGACTAAAGTGTGTGCATTGTCATATGATTGTGCTCAACTTCTCCCACATCATGTTGCCCTGGTATAGCTATCAATTTTGTACCAAAGGTCTTAACTGTTAAGTCCTAGATATTCAAATAAAGCACATGAATTAAGTTAAAATATTTATTGAAACATTTAACCATGTTTAAAAACCTATAAATTACATAGAAAATTTACTCTAGTAGGACCTAGAATGTTGTGGATGAGTCATGAAAATTTCCATGATCACTGGTAGGACCAATAACTACCCTGATAATGATATCATCTTGTATTATATATATATATATATATGGACAATATGGACATATAAGTATATAAATTCAAGAACAACTTAAAATTTTAAAAATATATACATCAAGTGAATATATATATATATATATATATATATATATATAATTTCAGCTATTGTATTTCCCTCTTCTCCAATTCCTTGCATTTGATGGAGACAACCAAGTGAAGGGGATATTTTTCTAACACTCCTTAATTGGGTTTGGAAATATCACACTTGCTTAGTCAAAGACTCATCACCATGTCTAGATGGATCTTGATCAAATGACATGGAAACACTTGATATTTCATGACATCCTATAGCCATTCCATAGGACATAACAATATCATTGAAAGAAATCATAGGTGCATTTAATATGATTCCTAAAATAATCTATGAGAGAAGGTGTGTACAAATACACCAAATCTTTGTGATTATAAGGAAAAAATACACAACAATTTAATAATATACCATAACACTGTGATGTGGGGAAAACATTTTCAAGAGAAAAACTCCACACTCCCAAGCAACTCAATTTATTGTTAAGTAATCAAAGGTTACAATATACACTTGTACAATCTAATCCATTACAAGAATATCACCAACAAGAGATGAATAATTCTAGTAGCATAATCGTACCTATAAAACTCACTATCAAAACCTCCATCTCAAGCACTCAAAAAACAAATGAAAAAATAGATGAAACCATGAAATAGTATTTAGGAAACCATATGGTAAAATTGTGCCCAAAATATTGGTGCTCAAACTCCTAGTCAAAAGTACAATACCCAAATCCCAAGATGAGTCCACATGCTAAAATAAAATATTATATCCACCTATCATAAAATTTATCATAATCCACTCACCAACTTGGGCACTCTATTTTGGCTCCATTACCTCAATTTAAAGATGCTTTATGATGTGTCATAAGTTGGTCAAAAAATGTAATTCCCTCTTATAAATCATAGATGTTCTTATATTTCCAATGTGGGAGGCCCAAATTTTGGAGGTAACTTTTGATTTGGGATACTAATTGGGCCTATTTTTTAAAATTGTAGAGCTTGAAGAGGTTCATGTCCTAGGCATTAGGGAATTGATGTTGAACAACTCAAAATATTTATTTTGGCATAAAATGACCTCTTTAGCCCAAAAATTGATTTTTTGAATTATTGAGATTAGGAGAAAGGTTGAGACACCTTTCCTAACAATCATACAACTTTTCATAGTGACATTTTTTTTAACCCTATGTTCTCGTCTTTCTTCTATTGATTATTGATCTCAAAATTCACTTTGTAATTGTGACTATCTTTACTCACATGAAAAATCTACTCACTCCATTATTTTCTCTATTTTGTAGGTTCCATGGAGCAAGCATGATGAAGGATGCACATACATGATGAGATTTAAAAGGGTCCATAACTTTAATTGGACTTCAATTATCCTTAATTATGTTTGAATATCTACTTTTCATGCATGTTTGTGAATGCTTATTTACTTTGAAATGCATGCTCATGTTAGGATTCACATGCAACTTAAAGTGGGGGTGAAATGAAATGGTGAAATTTGGATACCCATGCCAATTTTCATTTAATTTTGAGTTGATTTTGATGGAAATGACTTCATATATTTATATATTATCAAATGACACTTTTTATGTGAAGTTGGGCATATTCTCTAGTCCTCCACCCATCCTCATTTACACATGTCCTCTCACATATTTGACTTTTTCCTAATTATTTCTAAACATATTTATATACATTTGATATGTAGCATTCCTATCACCCCTCCCCATGTCCAAGCATTCATTCCACACATCAATATTAGCATTTCATTGTCTTGGATTAATCTGACAACATAAGATTAATCTTGTATTACACTAAATGAAGGTCCCTAAAATTCAAAAGTTGTCAACTTCCATCCATTCCATTCATGTCATGCATTTACTTGGTAGATATTTCATATGCTTTATTGTTATATATTGGTATTTGAAGGCATTCAATGTGAATTCACTTTTATTTGGATCAAGCATTTATTAAGAAAACATTTCCATTCACAAACCATTCATGGTAGGAATATTTTGATTTAGAGAACTAAAAAGAATCTACTTGCATCAAGTTTTGTAATATAGGAAATTCACATCCTTCTTGTTGTTTTGCAAGGTTGTAAAGCTTACCATTCTAAGAGATTGATGTAGGAGAACTTGAACCTAGTGATCAACACCCTCCCTAAGGTATTTTTAAACATTATTAATCCTTAATGATCAACAAAGAGCAAACTTCAAGACGAATTGATGAACACAAGTGTTTATTTCACCAAATTGGTTCCATGGATAACAACATAGATGGATGCACTACACGAAAGTGACCATGGCCACAAACTTGACCCATAGATAGTTATAATTTCATGTAGAATCTATGAAAAAGGGCATGTTCATATTAATTGTTTTTGTATACCAAAACCACAAAATTCAACACCATATCAAAATTATTTTTCCACCATCATCGCAAAACGAAAAACCTAATTCCCTTACATTTATTTTCCAAAAACAGTTTTCACTATTTAATTATTATTTTCAATAATCATTTTAATTGATTTATACTAGTTATATACAAATTAAAAAATATGGATTATTGAACACAATTGATAAGGTTTGATTAAACCATCCGTCAAGATTGAAAATCTCTCATAAATACAATAAAAAACAATAAAAATTTAACATAAAATCCTCTCAAACAATTGATAGATACCATAAAAATTTTAAATATCATATAGTAAGGTCCAAACATGGCCATAACACCTCATAAGAAGAGAAATATTAAGCACATTTTGTCGCACTAATAGAAAATTAACCAATTTATGAGTGCATTGTACATTTGACTGCATGTATTTGTATGTTCTGACGGGCCTGCTGGTAAACAAAGGTGTGTTGTGGTTAACCAATTGTTTACGTGGGGGACAAGACAATTCCAATTTTCTGCGGGTTAGATGATATCTACCAATATATTTTAAATTATAAATGCTTTCAACAGGCTGGAGGTATGCATTTCCGAGGTATCAGATATCAACTAGGGCCAAATGTACCGACAAATTTGAAAGAAATCTTTGTTGCATTCTCTGTAAAGTATTGAGTTTCATAATTGTCGATTCTTCAATTTTTTATTTTTCTTTCAGAAGACAGCGACATCGACATGGTCTGGCTACAACACGGACTTGGATTCCATTCACGGAGCTTGAATTTTACCATCAATAATTTATGCTAATTTAACTGCATATGCGCTGTAATGGTCTCAACATTCTCCGTCGCGTGTTGAATTTAGATTCCGAGGAATCTTTATGACGACAGACCTTTGAATCTTCATAGCCTTAAAATCTTCCAGTTTATTGCCATTATTTGACTTCCGGCCCGTATTGTGACGCAGTAAGAAGGTATAGGTTGCAGAATTTGTTCTCTGTATAATATTAAGAATTTAGACTACTATCATAAATCTATTGGTCAAATTATGGATTGTCTTCGCCATGGAAGTTTCCAAGCATTAAAAAGTCGTGCCAGATAATATATGCTAAGTGTGAATGTGGCTAGTCTTTTTTTTTGGAAAAATGGCTTCAGAAACTTCTATAATTGATTTGTATTTGCCACGGAACTTTTCAAAATGCTGAATTGTATGAAGTGATTTTCATCTTATAATAAAATGTTATATGATTGTTTGAGCTGATGAATGAACAAGTCAACCAAAACTTTTCTTCGAACATTCTTATTCCATGCTTTCACAACTGGAATCTTTGCCCTTAGCAAATGCTTAAGAAAAAGTCAGATCAGGATTATAAGGAAAAACTGTTCGAAAAAAAAAATCATTGGAACTAACTATAAATATTTTAAGAAATATTTATATTATTATATACACTTGATACCATCAAATGTTGTGAACAATATAAATTAAAATAATAATACATTAAAGTTTAATATAAATATCTATATCATTAAACAAAATCTGAGAGTCAAGATTACTTTACAATTTGAAATATACTTATTAAATAATTTATTACGTTTTCTTCACTAAAAAGATTAAAAACTTGTCTCTCAATTTAATTTTTATAATTTTTTATATAAAGAATTTCAAATACGAAGTAAAAATGTGGTGAAGTGTTTCAACTAGTACTCTATTATGAATTTCATCCTTCACTGCCACTTACAAATGTCCAGACATGGAAGAATTGTAGATACCGAGTAACAAGCGAAGCAGCTAAAATTAATATAACTAATAAATTAGTCTAACGGAATTCCATCATTCCCCAAAATTGCCTGAGAAATATGCATACGTAACAGATTTTGACCTCAAATTTATTCTTAGTATCTAATGCTCATTCATTTATCCATTGGATTAAAATAAAGTAACCTGTGTAGGCTTAATCTAACTAGCCAACTAGTAAAATTCTTTAGAAAGAATTCGATATGCTGAGTAAAACAAATATCAAATTCGAGGAATTAGAAGAATAACAAAGTCGCACAGAAGAATTTTTGGCCATTTTTTCATGATTTAAAAGAAAACAATCTTGAAAAAAGCTAACTGCTATTAACAAATAGTCATCCGTCTATAAGTTCATATTATTAAATGAATATATGCAAAATAACTGCATTTGATGTTAAACTTCGTCTTGAATCGCATCAGGCAATAACAATTCAGGCCATTAAATGATTCAGCACTTCTCATCCAACTGGAAACATATGATCACGAAATAAGAAGGGAATGATATAAACTGGAAAAAGATACTACCTGCTATGTCGGAGCTTTGAAATTAATTGATCTAATATATTTTAAGAAATGCCACTGTAGAATTTGTAAGAATCAAATAGAAGAAGTGCATATGCAACATTTCAAATTTCCAGTCTATGGTAGCATTGCAGCTAGCTGAGAGTGCATACTAAGAGCTTTGAAAACCCCAAAATTATGGATATGCCAATATGTACTTGAATTTCTTTCAGATATGTGGATGACCTAGTATTTTTAGGTCATGCTTAACGAAAATGCCGATCCCACGTATGAAACACCATTACGTGTTTCTTACCTTGTATCTTTCAAATTTTATATTCCTGGGTAACGGATGAGTTGATTCCACACAGGAGCATTCAAACTGCCCCTGACAATGCAGTTGAGTGTCATATACATTAAATATAAATCAGTAAGCTACATAAAACCTTTAATGCAACCCATGCACTACTCTGTTCTGTCTCCCGTTTTTGCAATAACAGTATGCGACTCAAGACAAACAATATTCGCACATAATGGATTTACCGCTAGCATACATTTCACAGCTCTCACATTTGGTAAAACAGAAGAACATGCATGTGAAACTGAAACATTACAATTCTCTTTCTCTTACTACATCATAAAAATATACATTTCCCAGGAAAAAACTATTTATGATATATTTATCCTATCCTTCCTTCTTACCTTATTCTTCTTCTAATATATGCCTATCTTCCTAATCCCTTGATTTCCTTCTAACTCTCTAGAAATGAATTTGTAACTTTAGTTTGTGGGAGTTCAACATTCCCCAAAATTTCAGAACGGATTTCTAATTTTGGGCATGCCATGTGCCCCTAAAGTCCAGCAGTTATGGGTCAGCCTGTATCCCACAAAATGTTGCTTGCACCATTTTCCCCTGATTCAGGATCTTTATCATCAATAATATTAACATAAGATATAACCGTGATTTTTCTGTTAGATCTTCTCACATTCACCAATTGACACACAAAATTAAACTCGTTAGAAAACTCAATACTAATGGCATTGTAATTTCCCTTTTTCCAGCAGTATTATTCTTCTGAAAAATGTGTGTTCAAGTAACCTTTCCTTTGATCAACAATTAGTGCTTTTAATTTTATAATTTTATAAAATAAAAGCTATCTTCATGATATCGGTGATTCTCTTTGCAGTTTCTGCTACAAGTACATCCTCATTGCCCTTGCTATTGAAGCCCTCTTCATTTGTGCTTTCACACCATTTGTTGCAGCTGATTGTTTCTCCAAACAACAAACTTCTACTTGCATACATTTCTCTCTTGGATATTATGGGGAATAATTATTCTTCTGAAGTCCAATGAAAATAGGAACATGGTACTTCCTGAACTTTCTTCATCCTTCAATGGCTTCAACACGCGCCTTTTGGTGTCTTTATGCACATCGTAGCTGTTTTCTTTACCATCATGGATTGCCCCTCTATCGGATCTCCATGGTCCTCCAAATAGAAGATAACAAAAATCCATTGGCATCACATCACGTTACACCTCACCTTCATATGGACCAATATTAAATGCAAAAAGGCATGGCATATCTACAAGCATGCTATTATCTTTTTTGACCAGGAAATTCTATGAGGATCTCACTTCGGAATACAAAGATATATTTTACATTTCACTACTTCCAAATTGTCATAGAAATCTATAATCACCTTGCACACCTTGTCTTTGGACAGTATTTCACTTGCATTTTGTTTGAAATGTATTTCTTCTTCAATCGGCATATGGGATCTCTTTGCTTCCTAATATCAAATTTCATTGGGCCATTAAGCTCGCTCCCATTTCTGATTCAATTTCTTCAATTTGAGGTTCTTCTTGATTTGGAGCTCCTGTGTTTTTGGAACCACCTTAGGCCTTATGAGCTGCTTTACAGATGTAATCTTAATGGCCTCCAAAAGTCAATTGTGAGCTGTCATCGACCCCATCCTCTACCTCTGAACTCAAACCTGTTTTTCCTCCATATCAGTAGCCCTCTTCTTTACCTTCTCGACTTGCTCTTTTGCTGCAATGTTGCTTCTCTTCATTCTATTCTTTTGGGTCTTCAACTTCAACTACTCTTGAAGAACCTTCCTTTATACTCAATAGTGCGCTTTTGATACTTTGGGTCACCGCTTGCCCCTTTCCCCATTCATCTTCTCCTCAGCTTTTAAAGAATACCGGTATTCTTCCTCAACCAAATATAACTTCACTAAAGTCAACTCATCTTGGAGCAGAAAATCCAGGCCATTATAATAGCTGGATGCTGCCTTATCTTCATCATCTTACAAATCAGTCTTAATTTGAAGCCTTATACTTTGTTCTGTATATTCTTGCACTAATAAACCCTTTTGTCTCAAAGTAATGAAACACTTAAAACAATTTCTACAGGTAATCTTAAGGCAAGAATTTTGCTTGGATGTGCTTCAGCATCCTAGGCTACAATCTAATATTGTCTTTCCCTTGTCTTCTTCTACCACTTTGCAAAATATCCCACCAAAGGGCAGCATCTGACTTGTTTTTGCTACTGCAAACTAACTACACTTGGGTTCCTTTCAATGTTCACCATTTTAATAAATCTTTCTGATTTCCATACCCAGTCCAAGAATAAGTCAGAGTTCAAGTCTCCACTAAAGTCTGACTATGCCTTTACCTTGCTCCCTTGCTTTAAAACTGTGTTTATTGGCGTCTCCATACACTCTACGAAACGTATCTGATCTCTTATAATCTCAAGCTCGGATTTTCGTTCTTCAAAATTTGACCTGGCTTTAATAATTTCCAGTCTTCCCACCAAAACTTAACGAACATTCACCTTATTTCCTTTATTTCTTGAATTTCCCTGCGACCAATTTGGTTGCTCTGATTTCTACTTATCTTTTTCAATGAACACACTCAATATATTTTTTTTTCTTTTTAACCTTAGAATCTTCTGGTGCTCTGATGCCAATTAATGCAGCCCATGCACTGCCCTATTCTTCATACCTTTTTTAACAATAACTATCTGTAGAGTCGTCGACCAAAACATACAACATAATAGATTATTGCAAGCATATATTTAACAGTTCTCAAATTTGGAAAAATAGAATAAGAAACATGCACAAGAAACTAAAACACAAATCTCCCTTTCTCTTATTAAAATCACAAAAATATCTATTCCAAACATAATTTCTGCCAATGAAAACCAATTTATGTCGAAGTTCCCAAAATTAATTACCTGAAATTTTCTCAAATAATTTCTAACGTTAAGCATGCTATGAGCCCTAAAGCAGCCAACAGTTCCGGGCCTGCCCTGTGTCCCACAATATGTACTTTGCGTCAACCTTTGACAAAGGGTAGTACTAGTTTTCTTTATCGTGCATTTAGTAAAACTAGCAACAGCATGAGACAACCTCTAACAACTTCATGATTAATATGAAAAGTTCGATCATCTTATGCTTTATCAATTGACTCAATTGGCCATGTGGCTACACATATGCCTACCAGAATTAAAAACAATTGTTCTGCATAGCATTCAATCAATCTAAAATTGATCGGTGCTCTCCAGCTGAAAAGAAAGGAACACTGAAATTGACAGAGAGGAAATATTTCTAGCAGTTTAATGATTAAACAGATCATTATCAAAAAATAACTAAATATGAGGAATTATTTCTGAACAGTTTAATCAGATACTATCAAGAATAACTAGTCCCAAGCAAATTAATAGGACATGTGTTTGCAAGGAATTCCGAAATACTGAAACAATTCACATATGCCAAAGAAAATTTAGAATTGAAATCATTGATATTGCTTTAAGCAGTCAGAAAAATTACATCTCTCACAGTTGTAAATATTATTGTTTACAACTTTGTATCTAATCAAAAGAAACCTGAAAATTTTTGACCTTAGCTCGTGATTGCTAGTCATGTAAAACATATTGAATAGCAAAACACAAATGTCACCAGACTTATTAATGTGTTTGAATGCTATGTATTACACACGCAGCAAATTAACAGATATTTACAGGTACAGCTGAGATGGAACTGCCTGCTTATTCAGATTCACTGTGTGCTCTTTTCATAGCTTTCAAACCCTTTGGTCTCTGCATCAATGACATTTTGAGCGAGTTAGGGAATGAAACATAAAGACATAAACAGTCAAAAGAAAAATTTGCAGTTGGAAAGAAACTGCTGATATAATAGCTAAGAAACTACCTTCTTCAAACATTTGTTTTCCCTAACTTCATACCGTTCTTGAGAAAGATCGCCGAGCCAACCACCAGGGCTAACATTCTACAAAAGAGAATTCAACTTACAATAAATGAAAGCGCTCATTTTCTGACAGCTAATAAGTCTTTATTATGAAAAAACAATTGTCATGGCTTTATTATTTCAAATCTGGGGTAATGTGTGAGCAATGAGCATCTAGAAAGATCCATAATCGTTGGTAGCCATTTCGTACACAGAATGTGTTTCAGGATCAAAGAATTCCTATAGTTTCCGTAAAGGGTGTATTATAGAGTTAGACACACGAAACCACATTTAAATTTTCTTTTAAGTGGTCCATTGCCCAGGTAGAGCATGCATGATGTTAGCAGAATTTCGGAGGACAGTTGATGGGAAAACGAAAATAGTCAATTGGGAAAAGAAGAAGACAAAAAAAATCAAAGGAACAAAAAAAATTTGAATATAAGTCATAAAATTATATTTTGTAAACATCTACGGAAGATGGGATATTATGAAAACCTTGATTACAAACCAAAGACTTTTGCAGTTATTACTTCTGTCGTGCACACAAATGTTTACACACAGGCACATTTTCAAAAATCTTAAACTTCCTTTTTCTATATACCATGGGGAGAGAACAAACTCCAATTTACAAATATACTTTTCATCTCTTCATTATCAAGGGAGCAAACCCAGTGCATATGGATTTGGAGCTTTGCGGCAGTAAGAGCTCCAGTTTACCACTACATAATAACCCGATGGAACAGAAATGGGGGATTTTGGCAAGTTTCAAAAGCTAAAAAGCAGGGAAATTTTGTGGTCATCCCTGTACAGAAATCGGGAAGAAGGACAGAACACTAAGAACCACTAGCCCATGGACGTGTTTATTTGCTCAAGGAATTCTTAAAAGGTGTATAGGGATTCAGGAATTACTAGTTACTGTTCCATACTGGGGATCCCAATATAAAGGTCAACTACAACAACAATAATGGGATACAATGGAGAGGGGGCTTTCATTCCAACTTTTATGCCCCAGTTGTTCCGATTAAACTAAGCAACTCCAAAAGTAGGAATCATTTACCCCAAGTAACTAATGTTTAGGAGGGAGATTTTCAGCAAATACGAAGGGGCTGCACCTACTTCAACAGATTTAAATCCAAAATGTCAATTGCTTAGATTTAAATCCAAAATGTAGACTATGCTTAATTTGAATTTTCAGATACTTTCTCACAAAATTATTTATTGATGATTTTGGACAGAGGCTCATTTAACAAATTTTGCAGAGATGAGAATTTCAGATTCCATTTATAACATATTTCTGCAAAAGGCTCGTAAATTTTACCCCAAAGTACCCTGCTTTGATTTCGAGGAAGCCCCTTCCATGAAACAACTAGGTAAGCCGATGTACTTGGGAAAGACCATCTTTTAAGAACATTTGATGGCAAAAGCAGAAAGCAGCTAATGAGCTGGAATCGGAATATGAAATTGTGATATCCTCCGCTCTATCTTTGCAGACTCAAGGCTTCAAAAAATACGAAAAACAAAGTCGAGAAAAGCACAAGATATACTCACAAGGATTGTTCTCTGAATAGACTTGAGGCGCTTTTTGGGTCTCAAAGGCAATATTGAGCACTTTATTGCTAGAAAATCCTCCTCTATCTGGTTATGAGATAGGGTCAGATTGATTTTTGGCCAAACAGAGGTCTCCAAGTTCAAGGCCTTGTTGACTTGCATTTTGTTCGCTTCGCCTTTGTTATTGCTTTTCCTGGTGCACATAATATGATTCACTGGAGGGTGGGATCTGGTGATCCGTTTCTGACGAGGCGGTGAGGAATGAATGTTGTTGTTGTTGCAAGGCAGAGTTATCTTTTTTTCAAGAACTGATTTAACTTGATGGCCTTGTTGCTTTTGTTGGGGGGTTATTTTTGCAGCAGGAGCAGACGCTTCTCTATCAGCTCTAACAACACGCCTGTCCACATGAATGGTGGACGTCTCGGTTGCCTGCGTTACCTGTGGCTTGCCATATACCATACGCTTGCGGATTCCCCATTGAAAAAAATCTGTAGAAGAAATTCGATTCTCTAGTGCTGCTGCAGTCTCCATTTTAAAGGAATACTACAATTTTTTCAATTTGTGTCCCAGACTACAAATAAAGAGTTCTAAAATCCTTAGATTCGAAGTGGAAACACAGAAATTCATCACAAAAGTCTTCAATCCTTGGATTTAAGCAGATGCCCTTAAATTTTCATAGCTTACACAAATAAGTCCTTAATTCTTAAGGCTTAAAGTAAAAAGACTCCAAAAGCCCCCCTAAATCCTCCATAGGAAACATACTCGCACTCAAGAGTCCAAAATACAAATTTACTGGCTACAAATTGCAAATTTCCTGTCAAATTTTCAAAATCATCTTACAAAATCATTTGCCTCGAATCTAAGAAAACGTCAAAATCTTGAATTTCGACCTTTTTGACCACAAATAAAGGAAGTCCGCTCAGCCAGAAAAGATTTCGATTCCAAATTCCTTCAACCAGGTTTAAATCACAACTAACGAACAAAAAGAGATGGATCACCTGCACAAAATTTGCAAACCTTTAGTACTCAAAAAATAAAAATCAAATCTTTGCTAACAAGCTACAACTGTTGAAGAATCCGGCTAATTTTTGTGCAAAAGTGAGCTAAATTGAATTTTTTTAAAAAAAATCGAAAATAGTAGCATACCGAAAAATATAACTGGTGTTTGTATTCTTCTCAGAAAAAATTCAAAAAGTGGGCTAAATTTTTAAAAATTTAGCTAATTGAAATCCTTAAAATCCGTTGAAGAAGATTCAATGCACAAAAATATCATTTTGGTGGCATTCCCAAGCATTTCATTCCTGATTTTTCCACGCTGTGCGTTCTGCTCCTCAATGTCTTCTTCTAGGCCTGGAGTGAACTGCATATTAGTGTTTTCTTTTGATTTCTTTTTTTTGCCTCCTGCGATTTTAGTTTTATCTCGCTTTGAAATTCTCTTTATTTCTACACCGTCAGATTAAAAAAGTTTCGACGGCTGACGATAATCACTCTTCACTAAAATATTAGCTTTAATTGCTAAATTTAAAATGCGTCTCTTACGCGAGTCAAGAGACTTTAAACATTATTATTATTTTTAATTGAGTGAATAATTATTTCGAATTGAATATATATATATATATATATATATATATATATATATATATATATTTCAATTGAATTAAAAATAGAGGCACCCTTGTTTCTCTAAAACAGTTATAATCCTTCATGTTTTCATCAGCATGACAAAAAGTGCATTTAACTGGTTGAATAGACAAGTCTAATCTTTCCTTCCTAGGTAATTTATCTAAGCTAGTCTTAGACTTCTAGATTAAAATTGTGTTTCCATTTAATATTGACAGAGAATGAAAGACATTTTGGCAAGAAGACAGAGATATATAATTACTTTAAAGTGAAGAAAAAAATGTTGTGAAAAAAGCCAATGTTAATCCTTGAAGAAGTTACAAGATAAAGGGGTAGATAATTTGATAATTAAATTGGGTGGAACTAAGGATTGAACAAAGAGAAGGAATTGCTTGGAATTATTACTTAGGTCACATTGAATGTTAATATTTGGTCAAGAGGACCATTGTAGAGAGGAAAAGTCTCATAAATTACCAAAATATCTAATACCTTTCTTTAAACAATGAAAAGTGTGCCTAGGAAACATTATAACCAATGTTTCTCTTGATATTGGATATGTGTATTCGACCAAATGGAAGAAGAAGCAAAGTTGAACCCATGTTGTAGCAATGACTCCTTCCAATTTAAAATTGACATATTTTTTGCTAGCTTTCCAAATAAACTAAACAAGAAAACATTCTCTAATATGAAAGTATTGTGTGAGGAGAAACTTATCTAGCTAGTTAACCTTTTGTCATTTTTTAACAACAATAATACTAAGTCTATATCTCAATAAAATCTTCTATTGTTTGTCACCTTTAACAAATCTAGTGATCCATTGAGCCACTAAACAAATTCCTTGAGTGTTAGAATATAAATTTCCAAATCCACCTTTGGATTTAAGTTTTATGCATTGAGACCAAGAGATAAATATACAACCAATAGTACCATCCCATTTACTCCATATAAGTTGGAGGATTAGTTTACACAAGAATTCATATATGAAAACCACCCCGACTAGACCCGAAATAAGTTACACATTTTCTTTAATCATCATTCCAATCCACCATAGTAAAAAACAAGTAAACTGGATAACTAGATAAAACAATGTGATATATTTTATTAATAAATAACTAAGATTCATCAACATAATATAAATATGATTACGACAATATGAATAATGAAGGCGGCTGATGATACTAAATGAAGCATACCTTTAATGGTTTGCAAAGGTCAAGTTAATTTCTCATCCTTATCTTGTCATGGTTTGCAATGTGATCCCTACCAAAGTGGATACAATCCTTATCCACCCCATCCAAGTGGATTTTGTGGCTTGTAGGGAGAGAGTAGACAATCAAGCTAGCCTATTGTGCATAGGGTCAACTTTCTAAGGGCCATTCACTCAAGGTATTGCCTACCTTTGATAACCTGAGTTACCGCTCCCCTCCTTAGGATTTACCAAAACTACACTATGGGGTTGGACCAATCTATTACCTACATATTCTTCATTAGAAACTCTCTTTCCCTACAGTCCATCTAACAACTAAATATAAAATATGGCCCATTCATTGCATGTTCTTAGCCTTAAGGCTTGCATGCCATTGAAGGTGTGATGCGAAAATACCGGTATGAGCCAAATTATGCTTGATCCATGAAGAATCAAAGCATAACAGAGCCACCAATACTCGTATCTAAACAAGATCAATTAAACAAAATTAAAACTAAACATTTCATCAAAACCTAACATACTAAACTATGAAAGCTTTCAAAACATCTATTTTAATCCATCTGAAACTTATCTTGTTGTGGAATTGGTGTCGTGTTGATGTGGAACAATGACCCTTTCCCAATCATGTGATTAGTGAGCCTGTTTTAGTCGATTCTATGGAAGAGAATTGATGAAACCATAGTGTTTGGTGTATGAAAACCTAATTTATGCTAAAATGAACATGATGCTTGAGCTAAGTTACCATGATTTTATCCTACAAATGATCTAATTATGCAATTGCTAACCTAATCTAAGCTAAAATTATGCTAAAAGATGAAAACCTTGATTCATATACAAACTAAGATGGATGCATGAAAGCCATTAATGGGTACTCTAAGCTATTATGCAATGAAAATAAACTAAAATAAACTAACAAGTGAGTAAAAGATGAGTGTGCATATGAGTAAATTCAATAGCATAAGTTTGCTCTAAAAGATCGATCCATTTGTCTCCAAATAGTGATCAATTTATAGGAGAGCAAATGAGGAATGGGTGGTTGAGATCAAAAAGCTTAATCAATGGTTCAAGATGAAGGGGATGAGAGGCATGGATCATGGATTCTCATCAATGGATGAGAATGCATGATGAAAGTTAATCAATGGCTCACACTTGCCTCAAACAAACACACTTTTGACTTGCTCACACAGGTCAAAGGTAACTTGCTAAAGAGGTTGAAGGTTTTAGCTTGTCCAAGAAGCCAAGTGAGTTGATTGGAGGAGAGAGAATATTCCTTTTGGGTGAGGAAAAATGTATTTTACAAATTAAAGAATATTCCATAGGAATATTCTCTTTGATTAGTTTAATTGCTAATTAAACAAGGTTTAATTTATGCAATTAGGGAATTAGAAGAATTAGATGATATTAAATTAGATGATTTAATAAATAGGGGAGGGGTGAAATGATATTTAATTAAATAACTTAGGGTTATTTAATTAAATAAGATGACTTAGGAGATTAAATTAAATATTTTGATATATTTAATTTAATGAGATGAAGTGTTAGTGCGAAAAGAGATGAATTAACCTGATTTAATTAATCAAGCCAAAAAGATGAAAATGATGTAATTAATTAATTAGCTAGGCTAATTAAATCAATTAAGCGAAAAGATGATGGATCAAAGAGGAAATGATGTTAGTAAATCTGATTTAAGTGTATGACATCGATTAGGACATTTTTCAGTGTCTACATTTTGCCCCTCTTTGAAGCGAGGTACCTACTTTTGGTTCAAAGAACAACGCTTTTCAGATTAAAAATGCTACCCAAATAAAAAATAAAAAATTTCCTTATTTTTGTAGATGCCCCAACGGAAGGATAAAACTGACTCCCTGCCCCCTTAAGAAATCGGGTGGAAATTTTGAATTTTGGGTTGATTTCTTGATAAAAGTTCAAAAATTGTCCCAAGGGTTCAGAAAGGTTCTGAGATACAAGAATAATGCCAAAAATGTAAAAAAAATGCAAAATTAGGTCCAAATTGGAAAAATTGGTGAAAATGATAATAAACCCCATTAATAAGGTTAAATTAGGGCAAAAAATCCCTAGTTTTCTAGCTTAAATAGGCCAAGAGGGGTCATTTTCAATTCATTTGTGCATTCACACTTAAGGAATTCTTGCAATTTGAGCTTTGAACCTTCGACAAAATGGCACGCCATGAGCTTCCCTGACACATCTTTGATCGAGATTGTGAGTTCCAACGACTTCTAGGCATAAGACCACTGGTATGTGATTCGAAACCTGATTTGAAATTTGAAATCTCAATGCATTTATTAGGCGTTAGAATTTGAATTCTGGCAGCGTCGCTATATAGCGACGTCCAAACTTAAATTGGCAATGCCCAATTGATTTATAGCGACGCACATGTATATGGTGACACTTCTTTCGATTTGAAATTAGGGTTTCAAATTTTAAATGGTGACGCAAGCTTATCCAACGATGCACTTGCCAATTTAAAAGTTAGGGTTAGTTCAGGCCATAAGACAAATCATGACACCAACTTGTCTGGTGATGCATTTTGCACTAGTGATGCATTTTGCAATTTGAAATTTGAAATGCATCGGGCTTCACTATTTGAATTTTGAATATAGCAACACTATTGTGATTTCTAAGCCAAAAATTCCAAATAACTTCAAATTTTGATGATTTCCTAACATCGTGCGCTTCATGAGTGTAGGAGGTCTTCCTGCCATTGATGTTGAGGGAGCACAGGCCGACAGTACTAGAGAGATTAGGTGATCTTTCAAAGTTGTGCCAGGAGCACCTGGGAGAGATTGGATTGTGGTATATTGCATACACACCTGTGATTAGTTCCCATTTGGCGATGATGATAGCTCTGTGCGAGAGATAGCACAACAAGACCTTGTCCTTCCACCTTTCGATGAGGGAGGTGACAATTACTTTGGAGGATGTGTGGTGGATATTATGTTTTCCTATCCACAACGATCGCGTGATTTACGACTCTGATGTTGAATTTGATGCATGCCTCGAGGTGATGGAGATAGACTAGATTGTATTAGTCACCTCACAGATTGATTTAGAGACATACAAAGGTCAGGTGCCGAAGGCACCTTCAGATTGATCATTGTTGCTATCATTTCAGGTTTGGTGGCTCCAGATAGATGGGACAAATTTTTCAGTCCAGGATGGGATTTGGCATGGCAATGGATGTTGTACAGGAGGACTCGTTTTGCGTGGGGGCTCGTGATGTTGGCCTCCCTATATCACGATTTGCATGATTTTGTTTATTACGATGGGAGAGCCCTTGGTGCATGTGTTACTCTTCTTCATATCTGGGCATGGGACCACATTGTCATGCTTTATCCCATTGTACAGATGGCAGACGTGGAGCTAGATGATCTCGTCATTTGGAGATATAAAGGTGCCATCACACTCAGGCACACTAAACAAATTGGGCTTTTGTACTAGATACAGGTGATTAATGATATGACCGTGTTTCACTAGTGCCCATGGCTACAAATGTCGCCATGGTTTAATTATATTCAACAGCTTTATTTCGCTAGTCAGACCCATTACATGCAAGGTCGAGAGAACACCATGATTGAGCAATATCTCCCTGGCAGGGTAGCCAGACAATTTGGTGATGTTCAAGATAGGCCTAATGATGCCTATAGAACCATTTTTGCTAGATCAGCTAGAGGGTTCCCACATGGGGAACCCACGATTCTAGCTCCAAAGGCCATTGATAACTTCCGTCAGTTGGTTTCCTAGCCTTGGGCATATGATCAGGGTCAACCCATAACACATACCACTCAAACTTATGATGCTTAGTTCGTCTGTCCAAGGAAACTTATAGATCCAGCATGTGCTCCTCTTAGAGGGAGACCGCGAGGCAAAGGTGTCAGGGACAAGGGATAGGGAGGCCAAGACAACCAAGATGGATAGGGTCTGGGGGCTATTCAAGTTGCACAACAACAAACTCCTCAACAACCTCCAGTAGTTCAACAGCCAGTACCACCACCACCACCACCACCAGATGCACAAGATGTATAGATTCAATAGTAGGTGCAGGTTTTGATGGGTGAGTGAGACCAGGCCCACCAACAGGTTTTTTCTCTGACTGCTGAGCAATACCAGGCTCGACAGTAGGTGATCACAGTGACAGCCGAGAGAGATGTGACACTACATAGAGTACATGCTATTACTGGAGAGAGAGATCAGGAGGTTGCGAGGTGGTAGCAAATCGAGGTTATGGTGACAACCACACATGGTTGGACCGTTTCAGCGTAGTTATATAGAGAGGTTGTCACAGAGGCTATGTACAATAGGCAACATTACCATCAGGATGTTCTAGTGGCCCTTCATCAGCCAAATTTTTTGCAGTGCAGTGATGCGCATCCCCATGCAGAGGATCAACCTGAGTGACAGGCTGGAGAGGGTAGCAACCACCAGGGCTATCTTTTTGATATAAAGACACTTTTTGATTTTACCCCATTCTTAATACTGATATACATTTGTGGGCTCCTTTTTGATAGAATCGTGGGTATTGTACTTATCATCGATGTACATACATTGATCCAGATTTTGTACCATGACACATTTTTTGATATATATATGATATGGATACAGATGATTCATGTTATGATGTGTTGAATTTATTTCATGTATGGATGATGAATGAATGCTTATATATAATCATGTATGGATGCATTTTATTTTATGCCTATGTGATATGTGATGGTCATGATATGGATGGATGCAATGTTATATTCTTTTTCATTGTCTTTTCATGATATGATATGGATGGATGATTATGATATGTAGATGTTATGGATGCAAATGATGTGGATGCATTTCTTTTTGTATATTTTCTATGCATGTTTTGATGATAATGTATACATATGGAAGTATAGATACAAATGCTTATGATATGCAACAATTATGCTATGATAATGCAGAATGTATGATGTGATATGCAATGATTATGCTATGATTATGAGATGCATGTATATTGATAGTTTGTGGATGTAGGATGGATGCATTAATGATGTTTTTGTTGGCTGTCATGATACTAGGTTAGCGTGGAGAGAAGATAGAAGAATAAAGAATGAATGACCGTTGCTAATGGTGATTGCTTCAAAAGATCCAACAAGTCCTTTATCCATCGAGACTTTATTAGAGATGGTGACGAGATGATGCAAAATGCAAGATGAAATGTAGGATGGGATGCTCACACTTCGAGATTTGGATTTTCCATCATTCTTTATTATTTAATACAACACATAGATATGATGCATCAAGGTATTGATAACTCGGACAATGTTGTATCTAGTGTAATGGACTTTGACTCGACAAGAAGATAAGATAGTTCTTGTTCACATCTTGACATATGGTAATGTCATTGGAATTTAAGTTAGAAGTTTAGAATATATTGGACCAAAGCATATGCAATAGCCAACAACATACCCCAAACAACCTTCCTACACACAACTAAGCAAGTATGCGCCAAGATTATTTTACAAGAGTATCCACAAGCACAAAAAATGAAAGATAATGATCGATGCCCCATTCCTTTCTCTCTAAATTGTTTTAGATAGAAATCATTGAGAGGTCCTCAGAATGGGTCATTAAGATAAATCATAAGAAAAGATCAAAGACAAACAGTTAGTGTTATCTATAGCTCTTGCCTAGTTTAAGTTTAGCTGAAGTGATATCTGATACTAATGTCCATCGCAGGAAGGCTACATCCTGGGACATGTTGATTAGAGGGTTGTTTGATGTTGGGATGATGATGCTAAGATGAGCCATTTCCATAAACTTTATTGACACATTTACCTATGATTTAGACTTTAGATTTTGACTTTTGGGTTTACACTTTATGACTTGCTATACTTGCTTTCTACTTGTTTTGCCAAAGGTTGAAGGTGACGATCATTTATTATGGGTGAAAGTTTATTGTGGGTGAAAGCGAGATGGGATGGATGGGTTTTGGATTTTTTGGAATATTTGAATGTTTTTGGTATTTTGAAATGTTTTGAGGCTATTATTGGTCTTTTTGAAAGTTTATATGAATTTTTAGGATTTTCAGATTTTTTGAGGTTGTTTTAGGGTTTTCTGAATATTTGAGGCTTTTTAGGTCTTTTGAACGTTTTCTATTGTTTTTGGATTTTCCATTTTCAATTTCTTTTTTTGTTTTTTGAATATTTGGATGTTTTTGGGATTTTTTGAAATATTTGGATGTTTAGGGTTTTCTAAGTTATTTGGATGTTTTGGGTTTTCTGAGTTTTCAAGTTTCGACCACTTAGAACCTAACCTAAAGACCTATCCTAGGGGCCTTGGGGGCTGATCAAAGATTAGCCTTGCCTACATTATACATGCAAAGACCATGTAGTTTGACCGAATCAACTCATTTACAAGACAACGTAGCTCGACAAGAGACAAGATTTTTTGGATTTTCGATGTTCAACCTTTTAGGGATTTTGATGTTTTCTGGATGTTTTAGATTTTTCCTTTACAATTTTTCAATTTTTTTAGATTTTCCCTATATAGGATTTTGCAAATGTTTTTGGATTTTTTGGATAAGATTTTATGAATGTTTTTGGTGTTTTCTAGATAAGATATCCCATAACCTCAAGATATACAAGAACTCGATTGTGACGCATAATGAAATTCCCCCAGTGTGATATGTTATCCTACTTCGATAAAGGTAGGACAGACTGACCTGGAGAATATGCCAAGTAGTGCTAAAGAGTTCATGATACCTTACAGTGACAAGCCATGATAAGGACACAGATGGGGGATGAATGGTGGTGCAAAGAATGATAGGCCAAAAGAGCCAAAGAATAGATGGAGATGCTTTATTTACGCAAGGTGCCTGTTTTCCAGGTTTTCACCAAGGTACTTTCCCAAAGTGCCACCGAAGTGATTTTCACTATAGGACTTTTTTTTTTCTTTACTTTTTTCAATCTTTTTTCTCATTTTTTTGGATTTTTTTTATTTTTTATTTGTTTTTATTTTCTAATTTACATCCTTCATGTTTAGGCATAAATTTTTTTGAGATGCAAGTTGTTGATTGGCTCCTGCAAGGGTTCACCTTTAGGGGTTGACAGTTGGTATGCTCTTGATCCATAGCTTGCTGTGATGACAAAGGGACCCAACCAGTTAGGCTCAAACTTTCCTTTGTTGCCTTGATCTGGAAGGTTCTTCTAATTTTTCTTTAAGATAAGATCGCCTACCTAGAAGGACCAACATTTGATTCTCTTGTTATAGCTTTGTTTCAGTCGATTTTGATATACTTGCAAGTGATTAAGTGTGTCAAGATGACGTTCATCCAAGAATTCTAACTCATTCAGTCGAGACACTCTGTATTCTTCCTTAGTTATCATATTCTTTAGTGACACTCGCAATGATGGGAGCTCAACCTCAATAGGAAAGATGGCTTCTGATCTATAGACTAGGGAGAAAGGGGTTGCACCTGTAGGTGTGAAAATACTAGTTCGATAAGCCCAAAGAGTGATATTTAGCTGTAGATTCCAGTCACAACCAGCTTCATTAAATATTTTCTTTAGGATTTTTAGGATAGTTTTATTCATTGCTTCTACTTGGCCATTGCCTTGGGTATAGTATGGGGTAGAGAATCGGTGTTGGATATTAAATCTTTGATACAACTCTTTTACATCCTGATTTTGAAAGGAGTTCCATTGTCTGAGTTGATGGTTTGTGGTACACCATAATGGAAAATTAGGTAATTTGGGATAAACTTGGCTATCTGCTTCCTCGTTATGTAGGTCATATGAATTGCTTCAACCCACTTAGTAAAGTACTCAATGGAAATTATGATAAACTTATGGCCGTTGGATGACGTTGGAGTGATTTTTCCTAGTACGAAAAAGGCCATGGTGTGATCATTGGTTGCAATTCTTGAGCTGGAGCATGAATTAAATATCCATGTTGTTGACACTGGACGTATTTCCGCATATACTAATTAGCTTCTTTTTCCATGGTTGGCCAATAGTACCCCGTCCTCAACAATTTCTTAGCTAAGGTCATACTGCTAGTATGGGACCCACATATTCCATCATGTACTTTTGTTAAAGCAGTTAAGGCTTCCTCTTGGTTAATACATCGTAGTAATGTCCCTTCGATGCTTCGAAGATAAAGGGTATCACCTAGGATCACAAATTGAGATGCTTTTTTGACAAAGGTCCTTTTAAGGTTTAGAGTGATGTTTGATGGAAGGGTTCCTCTGTTAAAGTAAGTAAAGATGTCATGGTACCAGGGGGATCCAAGACCAACGATGACACACGCAAATTCATATTCATGGATTTCAAAAGTTGGTACGAGAATCTATTCTACCAAGAATTCACATTGGAGGATGTTGTTCAACATGTCTAGTAGTGATCTGATTGTTGCCATGGTGTTTGCTACTCTATTGTTCATGTGAGGAATCTGCTCAAAATTTATTTCTATAAGAAAATCTTTGAGATTCTCCACCATCTTCTTCTAAGGGGTGAGCTTGTCATCTTTAGTTTGATAGTCATCATTGACTTGGTTGATAACCAGCTGTGAGTCTCCATACTTTTTCATCTCTTGTATTTTCCACTAAACTGCTATCCTAAGACCTATGATCAAGGATTTGTACTCAACAATGTTATTGGTACATGGGAATGATAGCCTATAAGACTTTGGGATGCAATCACCTTGGGGGTGATGAAAATAATACCAATTTCTAATCCATGTTGGGTGAACGATCCATCAAAATACATCTTCCACTGAGCCGTGAGATTAATAAGGAACACTGATTCGTCAGAGAACTCAGTTATTAAAGGATTATCATCATAGATGGGTGCTTCTACTAGTTGTTTTGTGATTACTTGTCCTTTGATTGCCTTGCACTCCACATACTCTATGTCAAACTATGTCAAGATCATTACCCATTTAGCCATTCATCATGTGAGGGTTGCTTTGGATAACAAATATTTTAATGGATCAATCTTTGCGATGAGCTTGATTTGGTGTGACAACATGTAATGCCTAAAATTTTGTGAGCGAAAACTACTGCTAGACATGCTTTCTCAATGGGTGAATAGTTCATCTCATAGCATACCAAGGTTCTTCTGATGTAGTATATGACTCTTTGTTTTTCGTTCTCATCATGTTGTGCTAAAAGAGCTCCTAGTGTTGCTGGTGTTGTTGAGATGTACAAGATCGGTGGCTTGTTTGGTATCAGTGGCATGAGCACTAGAGGTGTTAATAGATAATCCTTGATCTACTAGAAATATTTATACATTTTTCATCCCATTTGTAAGTTATCCCTTTATGGAGAAGATGTGAAAAGGGATGAATCTTATCTGATAGTTGAGCTATGAATCTTCTGATGGACTACAACCTTCCTTGTAATCCTCTCATATGTTTCAATGTCTGTGGAGGTTCCATGGCTAGGATGGATTTTACCTTTGTTGGATCAATTTCTATCCCTCTTTGTGAAACAATAAAGCCAAGAAGTTTTCTTGATGTGACCCCGAACACACACTTTTTTGGATTCAGTCGTACCTTGTATTCTTCAAGCCTGTCAAAGATAGGTCCTAGGAATTGTATGTGCTCACTTCTCTTCTTTGGTTTTTCCAAAATATCATCCACATATTCTTCAACTATTTTATGTATCATGTCATGGAAGATGAGGGTCATTTCTCTTTGATAAGTAGCTCTTGCATTCTTCAACTGAAATGGCATCACCTTCCAGTAGTAGGTTCCCCATGGACAAGTAAAGGTAGTTTTATGTTGATCCTCTTTGGTGATTATTATTTGATTGTAGCCTGAAAAGACATCCATGAGTGACAACATTTCATGTCTAGCTATTAATTCCACAATGAGATCGATGTTAGGAAGAGGGAAATCATCCTTCAAACATGTCTTGTTTAGATCTTTGAAATCAGTACATATTTTGATGCCCCCAGTGGGTTTTGAGATTGGTACCAGGTTTGAAACCCACTCAAGATAATCTATTGATCAGATGAATCCAACGTCAAGAAGCTTTTGTAGTTCTAGTTTAACCAAGAGTGCTATTTGAGGGTGCATCTTTCTTAATTTCTACTTGACTGTTTTGGCATTGGGATAAATTGCTAAGTGGTGTACAACCACTTCTGGATCAAGGCCTAGCATATCCGTATATGACCGTGCAAAGTTAGCTCTTTTCTCTTTAAGGAATGTTGCAAGGTTCTTTTGTTCTTCATCTAACAATGATTCAACATAAAAAGTGATCTTAGGTGCTTCTTTTGTTCCCACATTGATTGAAGTAGCCTTTTCCATTAATATTGCTAACTTTTCTAGATGCATGGCACTAAGGGGATATTGAATCCCTCATCCTTGGGTGCCTCAGAGAGGTTTTCACCATCGGATGAGTCCTTTGTTTTTACTATTTTGGGACCAGAGAGTGCCACTAGGTGGTTTTCACTCAAGGATCTGCATGTTAATTGCATTTCATTTATTTTGTGACTGAATGATTCAATCATCTCCCCATAGTATGCCCTTGTATCGAGTTCTATGTCAAAGCCTACTTTGTGATCTGCCCATGATAAGTTGTCTCAGAGTCCCATGATTTTTGAGATCGCTTCATCATTTTTGAATAAATCTAGAACCGGTGGTCCTTGTTGGTCCATGTCAATGAGTTGCGGGTATACTAGGCGTATTTCAATTGGTTGGTCATTTGAGACAAAGGATGTTATGGATATCATGAAGAGGGTGTTGTTCTCAAATAGGTCAGCAACATAAAGGGGAGAGTCATCTAAGGTTGTATCACGCGATGTAGGTGACCAAGAGGAAGCCTCAACTCATTTAGTAGCAATACCTTTGCCAATAATTGTGAATTTTCTAGTAGTATAACCTAAGCCAATATTTTTTAGTCGTTTCTCAGGAACGATGGGTTCTAGTAAACCATTTTAATTCTATCCTAGCTTCTCATTCTTGTTATACCCCATACTTTGTATTAGTTGTAGGCCTTTGTTTTCATCTTCCATGGGAATAACAAGAATAGGTTGTTCATCTTGATAGAGGAGTTTAGAGATATCTTTCTCATGGACATCTTCTTGATTCAACTCTCCCCACTAGGTGAAGATAGTAGCTGCCATCTTGATTGTTTCTGGTTCTTTGGTGCTATATGTTGGTTTCCCATGAGATTGAGGAGAAATAGGTAGCTCTCCTAAGACAAAGGTGTCTTTCAATATTTTATAGCTTCCACAACCACCATCTTGGATTACTGCTTTGACATCAAGTACACTTTTCACAATTGGCACTTGTGATGTTGAGGTAGAAGCTAGGGATGATGGGTCAATAAATGAGCTTGATGGTGTAGGTCCTTCATCATTGTTGGGTATTTGTGGGATCTTATAAAATTTGGCCTCAAGGATTTTGTAGTAGTAGAAAGGCTCAAGATATCCATGGATAGTGATTTCTCTGCCTTCAAAAATAAACTTCACACACTAATGATAGGTTGAGGCTACAACTTTCAAACCATGGATCCAAGGTCAGCCAAGTAGTATGTTATAGGGAAGATCAAGATCAAGTACTTGTCATGTAGTTTCTGTAATAAGAGGTCCCACATGAATAGGGAGTGCAATGATTCCTTGTGATACTCGTTCTTGTTCGTCATATACTCTGATGGTGGTACTCTTTGTCCTCTCAATAGTATCTTCCAAATAGCCTGGATTCTTGATCAATTGTAGGGTACAAATGTTTAGACCAACACCTCCATCTACCAAGACTATTTTGACCTTATTTTATGAATGAAAACCTCAAGGTGTAAATCACGGTTATGAGATGGATGTGATGGTAAATCTTTCTTAGAGAAGGTGAGAAGATGGTTGGTGATATGCCCTACCATAGATTGAAATTGATCGGTATCAATGTTCTTGGGAACAGATGACTCAGACAAGGCTTTTTCTAGTATTTCCCTATGTGCAGGAGATAACCTTAAAATTGATATCTGAGCGAGGGTCTGTTTAAGTTGATCTACAAGATTGTACTTGCTAGGATTAGATGCGAGAAAAGTAGGTTGTGTCTTAGATTGAGCTGGGATAGCTCCTTGAACGGTTGTTTTGCCACGTCGTGTGGTGACTCCACATTTTGTACTAGCTCCTTTGATGGTGACAACAATGATAACACTATCATAAGAGCTAACTACATTGGAATATGTATGTTGAACATTGGTGTAATCCTTAGCCTTACCATTGTTGTTTTCTTTGTTATGATCAGGCATAGGGATCTTGTATATCTTGAGATCTTGGTTTTTGGCTGGTACCTCCACAGATATGGTATCATTCTCTATGAGATCTTGGATGATATTTTTGAGTTTCATGTAGTTTATTGTTTTATGTCCTCTGATTTTATGAAAGTCAAAGAGATCACACTCATTGTACCAGGATGGCTTTTCTTGTGGTTCTTAGTAGTTTTCAAAGTTAGGAAGTGTTATTAGATTTGACTCTACCAGTTTCTTCATGATTGTCTTGATGGGTTCCAATAACTGTGTACTTGTCTTTGGGATAGTTGTTCTTGTTACCGTTTTTCCTTTTTTGCATGTTGGTGTTTCTGATCTAATTGTTCTGAGGTGGTACCTGTAGACATAGAAAATGTACCAATTGATCATATACACCTGATCCTGATTTTACTAACATCGCTTCGTCCTGAATTATCTCCTTTGCTAATCATTTAATTGAATAATTTGTATTTGATTAAATCCACCACATTTCATCTCTTAATTAAATAAATCATTATTTATCTGATTAGGTCATCATCTCCTGTTGATTAAATAGATCATTTTATTTAATTAATTCTATAGTCTCCATTTAATTAAATAATTTACTTTATTTAATTAATCTCTAAAGTCATTTTATTAAATTAAATTAATCAATCTTTATTTTATTTAATCTAACATCATCTCCTTTTAATTAAATAAATCAAAATCTTTATTTAATTAAGTCTACATCATATTCCTCTCATTTTGATTTAAATTAATCTAAAAATTTAAATCAAAATGGTCAAAACAACTAATCTCCTTTTAAATTAATCAAATCTTGATTAATCTTAATCTTAATCACTTAAATCCTCTATATTTTGCAACTTTCTCATAAAAATTATTTCAACTAATTTATTAAATCCTCAATTACACTAAAAAAGGCATCAATGTTGGAATATTCTCCAAATTTGAAAAATCCCTCCAAAAGGGTTTGTACATCCAACAAGGCATTTAAACCTCTTACATGTCCTTTTGCCTTGAGCCATGTGGCATTAACTTCATTTTCTCCTCCCTCCAACATGTCATTTCATCAATTTTGAAATTCCACCTAATTGCATTTAATTGCACAATGACCAAAATATGCTCCACCTTTGTCCACTCACATGTTGACAAGTGGCACTTGGTCATTGGTTGGTGTTTGATCCCACATTCATCCATTTTTCCTCATTCTCCATCACTCTCATCTATAAATAAGAGGCTCTCACTTTTATTTTGGATCCACAACTTCATGCAAAGACATTATCTTGAGATTTTGAATTTGCTTCATCCATTGTTCATCCATTTTCATAGTTTTATCATGTTTCATAGCTAGGTTATGTCAAAATTGCATCAAGGAGCTTCAATCTTCATCAATCATCACCAAGCTTACAAGGGATTAGGAAAGGGCCATTTTCCACATGAAAATGGCACCAATTACCCCATGGGATTGAGAGTTTGCTTGCATTAGATAGGATTTGATAGTTTTTTTACTATGTTCTTCATTTCCATTTCTTATTTTGTGCATTTCAAATGAATTCTATGGGAAATGTTGATTTGACTTTCATATTGATCTAATTGTGTGATTTTTTCTCATTCTTGTGTAGGTCTAACATCGACATTCACATTTTGGCGCTAGAAGGAGGGTGAATCTAAAGAAATTAACACATTTTTTTGTGAAATTCCAGTATTTGTTTTTGACATTTTTTGTGCCTACAAGAAACTGCGCTGCTATTAGTCTAGCAGTGCCATACAATGATGCTACCAGTCTAGCAGTGCCATACAACGATGCTGCAAGCTCCAAACTCCATCATTGAGGTCTTCTCGCCCAAAAATATGAATTTCAAACTATGATGTTGGGCCAATTCTCTGCCACTAAATTTCCAAACTCCAAACAATGTTGCAATCGCACTCACTAGTTTTGTTGCAGAGTGTCGTTGTCAATCCTAATGGTGCCATATAGCGGCACTGACATCTCCAAATTGTGCCACCTCTGTAGACTGCACCACTAGAGTTGGTAAAAGGCATTTTTTAATTCAATGTTGACATGTGCTTTTTTATTCTGGTTGCTTTGGACTACTAACTAGATTTTGACCTTTTTTTTTTGTAGTTCTAACCAATTTTTGTAGGTTGGATTGATCGAAGGTGAAGGAGGAAACAAAGATGAAAGCTTCTATGACATCATCATTTCATTGTATCAAGTGTTTTTAAACACTTTGAAGAGATTATAATCCCTCTTCTAAGGTTTTGTTATCTTTCATCTTTCATGCTTTAAGGACTCAATACATTTCATTTGGGCTCTAAAAAAAATAACACAAAAGGATTAAAAAGTACCTTAGGAAACTTACTAGATTTTGTTTAAAGGTTAACAATTGAACAAGCAACTTTCACTTTTCCCTTTGGTGCTTAAAAAGAATTCTTGCATTGAAGGGTTAAAATGAATATGTTCTTTCATGTTTTGTAATCTCTTATCCAAAGTAATATCATCTAAAAGACGTATGCACTTCTCTCGTACCTCACGATGATCTTGAGAATCAAAAGGATTTTTGTGATATTAAGTTGTATAAGTGATTACCTCCACACTTTAATTTGGGATTCTTAAAATTGAACAAAATCTTGTGAGTGTGAGTGGAATATATCATGTATTCTCTCTTTGTTTCTCAACAAAGATTGATTGAACTACGAATGTACTTGCTCACTTTTGTTTATCTTTAAAGGGCCTACCTTGTGGGGAAAAGTAATCAACCAAGGGAACAACCCAATCGAGAACACGCTAAATCCAAGCGACTTCCAACCGGTATATAAGTGTGGGTACTTGAGGAAAGTTCAAGTATCACAAGGATTGTTCCGACAAGAAGGGAAACAATGGTCTCTTGCCGTAGGGATGATCCCCCATGAACAAAATTCCTACACTAGAACCCTTTGTCTAAAAGACCAAAGTCCTTAATTTATTTGTTGGTGCAAGAACGGTCATTTTGAAGTCGCCCCACATTTTTATGGATTTTAGTAGAGATGAGATTAATGCCAGGGAGTTTCATGGGTACCGATGGTTGGCTGACCCGAGAAGCGAGTGCACTATAAGGGGGATTCTGTGTGGTCAAGCATCTAATCATATGCTAAGAGTAGGCGTAGCTGGATTTATCCAAGTGGGGATTCAACAAATATTGTCTCAATATCCATAGGGTTGTGAATGTTCTTGAAATCAAACACTTTGCTTGGATCTTAAACATTGAAAAACAAACATTCAACATGATCATCAAATTTCAAACCCTTTAGGAAGAAAATACCTTAGACAAAATTCAAGTGTTATTGTTTTCCCTAGGGATTCTATCCTTAGAGGCTTCTAAGCACTTGAATTTACATATCAATTTGCTCACTAAAGTCAACAATAGGGAACTTTTTCCTTAATTTCCTTGATTTCCACATAATGGAATTTGTGGGATGAGAAGAAATTGGGACATTAGACATTTAGTTTGAAAATCTAATCAAGAATTGTGTGTGGTCAAAGAAAAGGAAACAATTAGACCCCACACATGTGCTCTTCCAAATGATTTCCTGAAAGATCAAAATCTGAAAACCAAAGTCAAAAGGTCTTAGTCAAAAGGCTTGCAAGAAAAGGTTGTCTATGCTTTACAAATTTAGAGAAAGATTGACCTTCAACTTTTACAAATGTGCATCAAGGAACAATCCAAATTTGTATTTGTTTTACTATTGTCAAAATCCAAGTCTCTTTCAAAGGTTTGAGTATCTCACATAGGAAGTATTAGCATGTTCTTCAACACCTTGGTCTAGTAAACAAAGTCTCTCTAAGTCTCTTAGGATCAGAATCAAAACTTTCATCCATCCTTCAAACATCAAAATAAAAATCACCTCACAAACAACTCTTGAAAATCTTGAAAAAATCCTCTGTGCTAAAATTTGGGCATGTTCTTGAAATCAAAACACTTTGCTTGGATCTTAAACATTGGAAAACAAACATTCAACATGATCATCAAATTTCAAACCCTTTAGGAAGAAAATACCTTAGACAAAATTCAAGTGTTATTATTTTCCCTAGGCATTCTATCCTTAGAGGCTTCTAAGCACTTGAATTTACATCTCAATTTGCTCACTAAAGTCAACAATATGGAACTTTTTCCTTAATTTCCTTGATTTCCACATAATGGACTTTGTGGGATGAGAAGAAATTGGGACATTAGACATTTAGTTTGAAAATATAATCAAGAATTGTGTGTGGTCAAAGAAAAGGAAACAATTAGACCCCACACATGTGCTCTTCCAAATGATTTCCCGAAAGATCAAAATCTGAAAACCAAAGTCAAAAGGTCTTAGTCAAAAGGCTTTCAAGAAAAGGTTGTCTATGCTTTACGAATTTAGAGAAAGATTGACCTTCAACTTTTACAAACGTGCACCAAGGAACAATCCAAATTTGTATTTGTTTTACTATTGTCAAAATCCAAGTCTCTTTCAAAGGTTTGAGTATCTCACATAGGAAGTATTAGCATGTTCTTCAACACCTTGGTCTAGTAAACAAAGTCTCTCTAAGTCTCTTAGGATCAAAATCAAAACTTTCATCCATCCTTCAAACATCAAAATCAAAATCACCTCACAAACAACTCTTGAAAATCTTGAAAAAATCCTCTGCTAAAATTTGGGCAAATCCTCTTGAAATCAAAAATAAAAAAAATCCAAATCATCTTGTTTGACTATGTGTGTGTAGATGAATCCTTCTTTGCACACTTAGTCAAATTATCATCTTGTGGACAAGTTCACTCTAAGAAAACATCCAACTTCTTATATTTTATGAGTTCATCATCCCAAATCAAAATCAAAATCAAATCAAATCAATCCAAAATCAAAATCAAAATCAAAAATCAAAACATCAAAACATCAAATCCAAAGTCCTAAATTTTAGTATCCCCCTCAAGGTTTCCTAAGAGTTCAAACATCCACTAATCCTCCATCTTCCATTATCACCATCATCATCCTTTTTGATCCTTAAAATATTAGACTTTCTTTTTACACCTAAAGATTAGATCAATCCAAAGAATTAGAGGTTCATCTCTTACATTCTTGAAAATTGATCCCTATTTTATGGTTCAAACTAGGACTCAACACAAGAAGAACATGGAAATGAACAAAGAAACATCAAATTTGAGTGACCTAAGTCAAACCTCTTCTGAAATCAATCTTGTTGGGTCTAGAAATCCCATGCTCAATCTTCCTCTATCATCAGAAAATCCTCAAGAGGAAGGTCAAGTGAAAGACGTCACCAATAATGTCTTAGGGATGACACAAGATGAAATCATTGAAATGGTTCAAAATCCTGAAACTCACAAAATTGTCAATACCATGATGAGACTCAATCCCTCCCAATACATGCCTGAATTAGCTAAAGAAGGGGCTAAACTCCCTTCCGATTATGATGTGAGCACTATTGTGGAGAAACCTCTTGGGATCATGCCCCCAATTTCATCCACATCCCCAATCTCATCTACACCTCCATTTCAAAGCATCTCTCAAAGCATCCCACAAATCACATCGTCCATTGCTCCAACTCAACCAATTGTTAACAAGGGAAGATCATTACTCCATGCATTACAAACACACCCCCTTGTGAACAACTAAGATTTGGATGCGAACACTATCTTGGGTCAATCCATCCCATTGAATCCATTACATCCACATGTTTTTCTCACCTTTCAAGACCCCAATGACCCATCATCATCTTTTCACGTGACACTGAAATATCCTCTCAACACACAAACCTCTTTCCCTATGACTTCGCAAGGAGGAGGTGGCTATTTGGACTAAGGGGGATCTTTGACCCTTCATCTTCATCATTTCCTCAAGGGAGTACACTACCCATTTTTCCACCACTTCCATCTTTTCCATTAACATCCACACCACCTCTTGGTTTCGGGTTACCTCCTTTACCACCACTCAATCAAATTCAAAGCAACCTCCTAATCATCAATCAAAACATCATTTCAATTCCTCCTATCTTTCCATTGATATCACAACAACAAATGGAAACCATACCAAAAAAATAAGTGATCACAACACCATCCCAAAATGTTGTCTCTCAGGGACCAAGCACATCAATTGCACCAAGCATATCAATTGCACCATCTACCACACAAGTCCCCACCATCAATACAATGGTATCATTCATCACAACAAAAAACACCATCCTGAATCCACCATCACCACTGCCACCAAGACCAAATGTGGCCAATCAATATAGCATCACGTTGCAAGAAGCACAACAAGCCTATCAAAAGGCATATCAACAATTTAAAGCACAACAAGATGCTCAGCAAGCGCAAGCAGCTCAAGCCGCACAACAACCGCAAGTAGCTCAAGTTGCATAACAAGCACAACAAGCATAGCAAGCACAATAGGCTGCTCAATCCCAATCCTTATTACAACAACAACAAGATACCCAAGCTGCGCAAGCAACTCAAGCTACTCAAGCTGCACAATTTGCACAGGCTGCATAGGCTGCACAAGCTGCCCAACAAGCACAAGCTCAAGTTCAGGCACAAGCCCAATAACAATCTCAGCAAGCGCAAGCGCAAGCTCAATACTAGGAACAATTGCAAGTAGCACAACAACAAGCATATTAGCAAGCCCTGCAATAGTACCAAGCGCAACAAGAAGCAAAATTACTAGCCCAACAACAAGCATTGTTGGTAGCAACAACAAGACCAACAATAAGCGTTGTTGGCACAACAACATCAAGACCAACAACAAGCGTTGTTGGCACAAAAAATGTAGGCATATTAGAAAGCCTTGATTGCACAACAGATCTTGCAAAAAACTACCACCAACACACCCAACACTCCACCCATCGCTCAAACACCTCAACCACTTCAAAACACATTCACTCCACCCCCTGATCTACAAGATGACGTGACAGTGCAAATCAAATTGCTCTCACAGTAAGTGCTTGATCTCCAATTAGGGAAAACAACAAAGACACCAAGAAACTTGTGTCCCTATCCATTCAACAGGAGCCTTGTGATGGTACAATTCCCCAAGGGGTTTGAAATCCCTCAATTTGACAAATATCGTGGGATGAGAAACCTTGAAGATCACATCAAGGAATTCCAAGTACATTGCATGGAGGTTGCATATGACGATACATATCTGATGCAACTATTTCTTTGAAGTTTGGCTGGCCCTGCCATGGAGTGGTTTTCTCGCCTCCCTCCTGGCATCAAAAAGTTCCAAGAGATTGTAGACGCATTCATAAAAAATTACACTTTCAATATCGGTATGGATGTTAGTCTAGAGGAACTATCTGCGCTTAAACAAGCCAAGGGGGAATCATTCACTTCCTTCTTGCAAAGATAGTGATCCAAGGCCAATAGGAGCAAATGGGCTATGCCAGAAGAACAAAAAGTTTGCACCATCATTACCAATCTTGAGAAAACCTTGGCGTTTCATCTTAAGGTATAATGTATCACCACTTATGACCAATTGATCCCCAAGGTGCTTAGCATCAAATGAGCCCTTATTGCACAAGGGGGAACACCCACATATCAAGAAAATTAAGACATTCGCCCATCCACTAGCTATAATGAAAAACCTCGCATGTGGGTGAGGAACAAAAACATCACAAATGATGGTGTGGTGGATGCCAAGGTCATAATCAGTGCTTTGAAACAAAACACCCAAACCTACCAACAACCACAAAAAAAAATCAAAACAACATGCAAGCTAACACGATATCACAACAACCACCCAACAATCAAGTCAACAATGTAAATAATCAAGGGGGGCCACCTCCGTGAAACAAAAATTCCCCCAAATGAAAGTACATTTCCCTTGGGAAACCAATTGAAACAATCATGAAGAAACTAATAAACGAAAATCTCATCAAGATTCCCACTTATGAGAACTATCAGGAACCCCAAATTAAACCATTGTGGTATAATGAGAATCACCTTTGTGATTTCCACAAAATCAAGGGGCACACAACAACCAATTACATGAGGTTGAAAAATCTGATCCAAGACCTCATCGATGATAGTTGATCATAAATGTTGAGCAACTAGCTGGGAATCAGGCTTTAAAAATATACATGAATCTGATGTCAGATCATAACTAAGGGAGCAACTGTGGAAAACAAAAGTATGCCAATGTGAACCATGTGTATGATCATGGTGTCGCATCTATTGATGAAATGGTCACTATTGTTAGCATCAAAGGAGCCAAAGATGATTGTGAAGTCACCACATCTGGTGGCAAAGTCACCATTGTTGGGTCATCATAGCCACCTAGAGCATCCACCTCAAATATGTGATCCATTCCTAATGGCTATAATGTCCTATACCAACTGAAAAGAACCCCAGCTCAGATCTCCATCATGGAGTTGCTAAAGATATCACAAGCACATAGGAAAATCCTAGAGGAAGCATTAGCTTCATCCACTATCTCTATAGATCTTGATGCTAACCAGTTCCAAGCTATGGTAAGAAATATCACCACCTCAAGCCTCCTAGAATTCTCTGATAAGGACTTTCCCACCCAACCATCTCACAATCGTGCACTCCACCTTGAAGTCTCGGTTCATAAAAACAAATTCAAAAGGGTCTTGGTGGATGGGGTTGTAGGTCTAAACATTTGTTCCTTAAAACTAATAAAGAATCCAGGATTCTCAAAAGATGCCATTGAAAAGGGAAATGGTATCACCATCAGAGCTTATGATGATCAGGAAAGAGTGTCTCAGGGCACTATTCAACTCCCTATTCAAGTAGGGCCTACTATTATGGAAACCACGTGCCAGGTCCTGGACCTTGATTTTCCTTATAACATTCTCCTAGGGTGTCCATGGATCCATGGGATGCAAGCAGTTGCTTCCACCTTCCATCAGTGTGTCAAATTCCCATATCAAAATCAAGAGGTCACAGTCCATGGTGATCCTGAACCCTTTGCATACTACAAGAGCCTGGAAGAAAAAATACTATAAAATCCCCCAAGTCCCAAATAACGATGAAGGCCCTACCACTCTATATGTAGACCCAGCTACATTAGCCTCCACTTCTAAGACAAAGACACCTACCATCCCTGATATATCTGAAATCAAGTTCATTATCCAAGACAATGGGTGTGGGGATTATAGAAAGAAAAAGAGTGCTTTCGTCATAGGAGAGTTACCTCAATCTCCTAGGACTCATGAACAACCCCAACCAACTGAAACATCATCCCATACCTTCAAAGAAAACCCTTCTATATTTAGAAGTTGGGGGATCTAAGTTGGGAAGTAGTAGATGAAAGAGACATATCCAGTCTCCTATATTAAGATGAAAGTCCCATGCCTAATCTTCTAATGGATGAAAGAAGAAAAGGTCTACAAATGATGCTCAATATGGGCTATGAAGAAAACAAGAAACTGGGGTAGAATGACAATGACCTATTTGAACCCCTCATTCTGGAGAAATGACTAAGAAATATTGGCCTTAGATGTACCCATCTGAAGGTGACCATACTTGGAAAAGGTGTCTTAGTTAGAAAGGTCAAAACTCCCCCTCAGCTATCAACAACCACCCTTCAATTACCAGTATCCACATGTCTACCCTTAGACAACTTTACCTTTGACATAATTGATGTGTGTAGTAGTGATGAGGATCCCATAAATGAATTTCCTATACTTTTCGAAGATTCCTCCCTACTCATGATTAGTACCTTGTCTTTTGAGTCAGACCATCAAACCCACAAAATAAACCTAGTCTATCCTTAGCTCATCGATTACAACCAACGAGGACCACCAAATCTAGACACTTTAAAAAATGATGAGGTGCTCTCAGAATTCATGGGATTACAAGATACGGTACCATATGGAGATCACAAGGTCGGGTTTGACATCATACTAGACACACAAGCCTATTATGGGGAAACAATTCAATCCTTCAGTTGCAAAAGTGAAAATATGAGAATAAACTCTAGGCCTTTGAGTGAAAACCACACTATGGCACTTTGTAATCCAAAAATAATAAAAATAAAGGATGTATCCAATGGTGAAAACATATATGAGGCACCAAAGGATGAAGGATTCAATATTCCTCTCAGTGCAATTCATTAAGAGAAGTCAACAGTATTAGCCAAGAAGTGCAATCTAGTCAACTTGGGAACAGAGGAACTACCACACATAACATTCTATGTAGAGTCACTTCTTGCAGAAGAATAGGAAATTTTAGCTGCATTCCTAAAAGAAAGAAAGAAAAACTTTGCATGGACCTATGCTGACATGCTTGGGCTTAATCCATAGGTTGTGGTTCATCACCTAGCTGTATATCCCAGAGCAAAGCCAGTCAGACAAAAGCTCAGGAAGATGCATCCTTGGATAGTATTATTAGTCAAAATGGAATTGCAAAAGCTCCTAGATGTAGGATTCATATGGCTGATAGATTATTCAGAATGGGTCTCAAACCTTGTACCTATTTCAAAACCCACTAGGGGCATTCACATCTACATAGATTTCAGAGATCTCAACAAGGCATGTCCCAAGGATGACTTTCCACTTCCAAAAATTGACATGATCGTGGATATGATGACAGGACATGAGATGCTATTATTGATGGACGGATTCTCAGGCTACAACCAGATCATGATAGCTAAAGAAGACCAACATAAAATGAATTTCACTTACCCATGGGGGACATATTGCTAGAATATGATGCCATTTGGGTTGAAGAATGTGGGGGCCACCTATTAGAGGGCCATGACACTAATATTTCATGACATGATCCACAAAATTGTGGAAGATTACATGCATGATATATTGGCTAAATCCAAGAAAAGACGAGATCACATAGCTGCATTGGGCTCCATCTTCAATAGGTTAGATGAATATAAAGCCAGACTCAACGCAAAGAAGTGTGTTTTGGAGTACAATCAGGGAAAATCCTTGGGTACATTGTGTCCATAAGAGGAATTGAGATATATGTTGCTAAGGTCAAAGCCATTCTTGAAATGGAGGCACCTAAAACACTGAAACAACTAAGGGGTTTACAAGGAAGACTCCAATCCATCCGTCGATTCATAGTGCAACTAGCAAACAAGGCTATCCCCTACTCTCATCTACTCCATAAGGGGGTAGCAAACAAGTGGGATGAAAAGTGTGATCAGGCCATCAACAAGATCAAGGAATACTTACTCACGCGGCTATTCCTCATGCCACCAATTCCAAGAAAACCTTTGATCTTATACATATCAGCAACAGTGGCAGCCCTCGATGCTCTCTTGGCACAGCATGATGAAAATGGAAAAGAGAGAGCTATCTATTATATTAGTAGAACTATGGTGGGCCATGAATTGAACTATACATCCATTGAGAAAGCCTATCTAGCAGTTGTATTTGCAACACAAAAGTTCAGAAATTACATGCTATGCCATTAGATAAAGCTTATCGCAAAGATAAACCCCCTTAAGTACTTGCTTTACAAAGCAACACTTACAAGGCAGACAACAAAGTGGGTTATGATCCTCACATAACATGATATTGAGTATGTGGAATGTAAAGCCATCAAAGGAAAATAAATTATAGACCAGTTGGCAGAGGCACCGATATACTCAGAGAATTCACTTGTATCAGAGTTCCCAGATGAATCAATGTTCAACCTAAGTGTAGAGGATCACTGGAAAATGTACTTTGATGGATCCTACACACAACACAGGTCTGGAGTTGGGTTCTTCTTCATCACTCCAGAAGGGGATTTCATTCCAAAATCATACAAGTTGTTGTTCCCTTACACAAATAACATAGCAGAACATGAGGCCCTTGTCATAGGGCTAAGAATAGCAGTGCAATGGAAATAATGGCACTTAAGGTATACGAAGATTCACAACTCATGATCAACCAAGTCAACAATGAGTATCAAACAAAGGATGACAAGTTGACTACCTACGAGAAATTGGTGGAAAGTCTTAAGGAGTTCTTCATTGATATCACATTTGAGCAGCTACCAAGAGCAAACAACATAGTGGCAGATGCAATGGCTACAATTGGATCACTCCTAGATGTCGCACACAATGTCTCAAGACAAGAATTCCTCATAGAGCATCTTCTCGTGCCCGCATTTGAGGTACCAGAGTCTGAATTTGTGTGCAAAATCATTGGTCCCGGTGATCCCTGGTACCATGATATATACACTTACCTAAGAATAGGAGTCCTCCCCGCTGACATAACCCTGAACCTTAAAAGAGCCTTTGTAAAAAAGGCATCCCATTTTGTCATCCTAGGAGATACCCTTTACCATAGAAGCATTGAAGGAACCTTGTTATGTTGCTTAAATGTTGAGGAGGCATTGACCACCTTAATTGAGGTACATAATGACATTTGCGGTTCACATTCGAGCAAGTACAATTGGCCTACTTGGCCTAAGAATAGTGTCAGCAACATGACCTCATCCATGCACTAGCTCAAGAGCTCCAGATTGTCACACCTTGGCCCTTTTTGCAGTGGGGGCTCGATCTCATTGGAAAAATTACCCCCACCTCATCCAACGGACATAAAATCATCATCATTGCCACTAAGTATTTCACAAAGTGGGAAGAATCCATTCCCATGACTTATATCATAGGAAAGCAGATATCAAAGTTCATCCTAAACTACTTAATTTTCCACCATGATGTCCCCCAAGCTATTATCTCAAATAACAAGACACCCTTCAAGAATCGGGATGTTCGTGACCTATGCCAAAAGTTTAAAATCCAACATCGCTTTTCCACTCTGTATTATCCCTAAGGAAACGGCCAAGATGAGGCTACAAATAAGACCATCTTGAAAATATTCAAGAAAACAGTCAATGAAGTTGGTCGTGATTGGCATCTCCAGTTGAATCTCACCCTATGGGCCTATTGAACAAGTATCCACACACCAACAAGTGCCACCCCATTTTCCCTGGTCTATGGATTAGAAGCCATACTTCCCATCAAGATCGAGCTCCCGTCACTGAGAATATCATTGCATAATTTCATCACAGATGAAGAATATTGGGTATCCTGACTGAATGAGCTAGAGCTACTAGATGAGTGGTGTATGGATGCCTTAAACCATTTGCAGGTGTACCAGAACCAAATCAAACAAAGATACAACAAGAAGATCAGGAGTCAGACCTTCCAAGTAGGAGAACTTGTGCTAAAGGAGAACCAGAAGAATGTTCCAAATCCAAATGGCAAGGGAAAATTTGAACCCAATTGGTTGGGACCATTCGTCATCACAACAAACTACAAGTTAGGGGCATATCAATTATCAACACCCGAAGGGGAACCTCTGCAGGAGCCCATGAACAACTCCCATCTCAAAAAAAATTATGCCTAATTCTTCCAAGGTATAAAACCAAAAATACAAAAAAATTAGAAAATGTCCTAAAAAAATGGTCACCTTGATGAAAACCGGAAAACAGAGCGTCTTGGTGACAATAAAAAAGAAAAAAAGAAAAAAAGCAAAAAAAATTAGAAAAAGTTGAAAAAAGTAAAGAGAAAAATCGTCCTCTAGTGAAAACCACTTTTTTGGTGCCGCTTTGGGCAAGTACCTTGGTGAAAACCTAACAAAAAGGCGCCTTATGTAAATAAGCATGTTCCATCCACCAGGATCTCCATGACTCATCCTGCATCTATCCACCCATCCATCATCCATCACCTTCCATATCTCCATCCATCACCCATCTGCATCTGCATCACAACTTGGTCCTATGTTCGTGTCATGACCCTTCCTAGTACTACTCGACCCATTCTTAAGGTTAATTTGTCCTGCCTGTATCATAGTCTATTGCTTCACGCTGGGGGCATGTTCTCATCGGATTGGATTCGTGTATATTCTTGAAGTCTTCCTAAAATCGAAAAATCCAAAAACATCAGAAAAGCAAAAAATCCAAAATCATTCATAAAATTAGAAAATCCAAAAATATTCATAACATTCAAAATCCAAAAATAGGTCAAAAAATTCAGTCAAAAAAGTCAAAAAGTAGAGTCATCTTGTCAAACTACGTCTTCTCTGAGCATTGACCATAGGCAAGGTTGATCCTTGATCATCCCTCAAGAAATTTAGGTCGGTCCTTTAGGAGTCCGTCATAATAAACTAGCAATCCATTTGTTCATATCTCATCAATAATCAAGTTTGTGTCAGTCAAACTATGTGGTCTCTACGTGTATAACGTAGGCAAGGCTAATCTAATGATCATCTCCCGAGGCCCCTAAGATAGGTCTTTAGGTTAATTCTCTTGGTCAAAATCTCATAAAACCCCAAAACAATGGAAATTTTGAAAATCAAAACATTTGCAAAACACCTTGAAAATACCAAAAATAGCCTCAAAACATTTCAAAACTTCAAAAACATCCAAATATTTGAAAAAATCCATCCATCCCCATTTCGCTTTCATCCACAATAAATATCATTCATAATAAAGGGTCATCACCTTCAACCTTTGGTGAAACAATCAGAAACAAGTCTAGTAGTTCAAAAGTGAAAACTAAAATGTCAAGGTCTCAAGTCTAGGTTAGTAAGTAAACAAGTTAGTCATATCTCTTGGTATTAATAGCCTATCATCCAATTAGTCCCAAATCAATCATTTGATAACATCATGTCCTAGGATGAATCCTTCCTACAATGGACATCAACATCAAGAATCACCGTAGTTTAGTCTTGGCTAGCAGTATTGAAGAACACTATCTTGTTTGTTTACTTTATCTTTGTCTTTTGGCTTATCTTATTGCGCTCATTTCAATGACCTCTCGATGATGTCCCAAATGAAGGGACTTAGAAAGAAAGAAATGGGAAAACGATCAATATCTTTTATCTGTTGTGCTTGTTGGATATTCTTGTAATATAACCTTGGTCATGTGTGCTTAGTTTAGGTGTTGGGAGGATGTTTTAGGTGTCTTTTTGACCACATAGGAAGGCTTGCCTTTCTATGCTTTGGTCTGAGATGTTTGGAATATTTGAACTACATTTTGAATAAGGTTATGTATGTTGGGTGTGAACAGGAGTACTCCTATCTAATTGTCAAGTCAAATTCCATCACACTAGGTGCAACGCCATCCTGGTTCTTTATACCTTGATGCATCGTGCCTAGGTGTATTATAAAACATAAAGTAAATGGCCCTTTTAAATTCCCAATCCCTGGTAAGCAAATCATCATCATCATCATCATCATCTTTTGACTTGTTGGATTCTCTTCTTTCTTCTTGCTTCTCTCTGTGCTAACATGGTACCATGACAGACAATCATCATCGCTACTACACCCATCCTGCATCCACAAACCATCAGCATAATGAAAATCATATCATGACGTATAGGAAACACTGATCATCTCACATGCATTTCACTTCATCATTTGCATCATAATATAGATTGGTTATTCTAAGTATTTCACAAACCATACATTTGCATTCATTGCATAAGCATAAAAGAACCATCACATAGGCATTATTAAATCATATCATGTACATCATCAAAGTATCCATTGCATCATCATATATACATCATAATATCATTAATTTCATCTACTACATAATCATATAACATCACATAGACACCATCATTAAATGCACCATCACATAGACATCATTATAAAAATGCATCATCACATCATATCATGTGCATCATCATGACATCCATAAATGCATCACCATATCATACATGAGAAAGATAATAAAAAAGGAAAAGATTGCACCTCATACATTTTATCATTATCATCCATTAGGCACATAATATAGATCTATTAGTCTAATAATTCACAGATCATAACATTTCATTATCCATACATCATCATAAAAGTGCATAGAAAAGATACTGAAAAAGAAATGCATCCATAAACCATTGCATCACATCATAAACATCATATAGAAACATACATCACATTGCATGACATATAGACCATTGCATATAGAAAATAAAATGCATCCATCCATCATGCGTAAACAAGATAGAACACATCATACATCAGATCGAATAATCTCATATCATATATATCATCATCAAAATAATAATACACTGTCATAGTACAAATCAGGATTAGATGTATGTGTATCAATCAATATAGTACAATCGCCCACAAGGCTATCAAAAATGAGCCCATGGATCTTAAAAGAATAATGAATAAGCTAGCCCTACTGGCTGCTCCCCTTGCCACCCGACCTCTCCCCGTGCTCCTCTAGAGGCTTGTATCTTGTCTATTGTGAGTAATTGAGAACTCATGCTGATCAAGGCACTGCCTAGTGGTAATGCACCCAATAGTACTCGCCCTCTCTGATGGCCTCTCTATATGCCCACATGGATACTGTGCTCTTGGAGGAGGATGCAACCATGCTCTCTAGCTGTTGTTGCCAACCCATCTCCTGTGCTACCTCCAGCTCGATAGCCTGCCGTTGCTGGATAGCTTGATCTCTCTCAATTGTCAGGGCCAAGACCTGTTGTCTTTCTTGGTCCCTCTCTTCCATCAACACCTATATTTGAGCCTGTAGCTACAAAATTTGACCATCCCTTGGGTCTGGCTATGGTTGTGGCTGGTCTTGATGACCATCTCTCGGTAGGGTCCACTACCTGTCTTGGTCCTGATGACCATCCTTGGGTTGATCCTGGACATCCCTCTAATCCCTATGCTGCTTAGGCTGTCACGGAGGTGTGCCACCTCCTCCTCTACCTCGACCGCCATCCCCATCTTCATCTTTTTCACTGTCTCCCCTACCTCCTTGGCCCCACCCTCATCCTACAGATTGGCCTTTAGGTCTCCGTTGTGGCAATAATGCACTTGGCACTGTCAATCAAACCAGTGAACAAAACCAATCTATGTAGGCCTAGGTCATCCCTGGGTTTGCTGGTCCCTGATCATAAGGCCATGGCCTAGCCACTAGTTTCTTAAAACTCTATATTGCCTCATCTGCTGGAATGGTACGACCCCATGTCATCTCCCTTGTAGTACGTGTGAAGATGGCCACATACTAGTCATCGAGACCGTCCTGAGCATCTCCAAACTGGCAGGCAACGTAGTCTGGCAGATACCGATTTATCATAGGTTGCTCGCGGCCCTGCAGCAAACCGTCCTGCTAGAAAAAGAAAAACTACTGAACATCGTCATACCAGGCCGACATCCCAAGATAAGGCCTCCAAGGGAAAACTGTCATCTCATCGATGACGCTCCTCCAGTGGCAGATGCCTGCTACCCCTATGTGTGAAAAAGTAAGGGCACCCCTGCATCTCTAGATGATTGGGTCATCCGGCTCCATATCGACCGATGTAACTCTCATGGGGTGGAGCATTGCAATGTGCTCCTAAGCCCAGATATGTAACAATGTGACCCCTAATCTAATGGCTCAGCTATTGCAATATGCAACTCATGAAGATCATGGTACAGGGGGGCCAACGTCACTGGCCCCCATGCAAAGCACTCTCTCCATTGGAGCATCTTCTCCCAGGAAAGACCCCATCCCGGTATGAAATATCGGCCACACCAATTTGGTTCCATGAGTCTCAAAATGATTGCAACCACAATCAATCAAAAAGATGATACCTAACTTTTTTACTGTTCCAACTTGATCTGTCCCTTCAAAAAGATGATCTCGTCTAGACCCATAATCTTGAAGCAGTTGTCCCCACTAACATCCACATCATAAATAACTCTCTCTCTATGGATCTACAATCACAAAATGTGCCACACATCCTCCAGGGTCACTGTGGCCTCACCTATGGGGAAGTGAAATGAGGATGTCTCACTATGTCAGCGCTTTGCCAATGTTGTCATCATGCCAAGGTGTGTCCTCATCACTGGGGAATAAGCAACATACCATAATCCAATCACTCCTAGGTGCTCCTGGAGTACCTCGTGCAAAGGGGGATCCTATGACAATCTACTCAAAATGAAATATTTTTTCTCTCGCGAGTGGACCGGCCCCATGTCCTCCTACATCAAGAAAGTCACTGCGTCAAGTTTTGTAAAAAACCCAGATCCTGTTTAAAGTTTGTGTGACCAAAACAACAAATGTTTTGCTATTTGAAAGTTCCAAAATGCACCGCTAAAGCCTAAAAGTTCCAAACTCCACCATCGTGGTGTAGTTTGACAACACTCTAATTTGACCCCTGGACCTAAATTTCAAATAGGATGGTCGCAACGTTGTTTGCATATGTGGCATACTTTGCAGCTAAACCCTAATTTCTAAACTAAACCGCTACGACACAACTCTCATCAACAGTACATTTTAGGCCTACGTGGTGCCGATTTAAGGTTTTCAGTGGCACTATATAGCACCACTTGACTTCGTTGACCTCTAGACCCTAATTAATGCACTCAAAAATCAAAAACAAAGGTCAGGACAAGATGACATACCACTAGTTCAGTGTCGGGAAAGCCTTTGGTACACTCACACATGCTCAAAAATATGTCGTGGAAGCACACATTGTGCCATCTTGATCAGTCCTCAGAGCTCAAATCGCAAAATTTTCTAAAGGCTCGATTTGCAAATGAATTGGAAGTGGCCCCTCAAGGCCTATTTAATCCTAAAAGTAAGGGTTTTTCTACCATGTTTAGTCGTCTAGCCGGGGTTTTGGACCCTTGAGCCTGTTTTCACCCAACCGAGGGTCATTTTGCATCATTTTTTTCATGTTTTTGGCATCCTGGAGCCTTTCTGGACCCATCGGGCACCTTGTCCTCCTTTTTCGTGAGTTTTCCCAAAAAATCAAATTTTTTGTTCAATCTCTTGAGGGGGTAGTATAGCAACATGTTTCTTCTTGCCGGGGCAATAGTGGGGCATTTAAAAAATTGAAATTTTTTGGATTTTGATCACGAGGTTATTCTTCAAACCAGTGCAATAGGTACATTGCTTCAAAGAGGGGCAAAATGTAGACATGGAAAATGTACCAATTGATCCTATACACATGATCCTGATTTTACTAACACCGCTTCATCCTGAATCATCTCCTTTGCTAATCGTTTAATTGAATAATTTGTATTTGATTAAATCCACCACATTTTATCTCTTAATTAAATAAATCATTATTTATTTGATTAGGTCATCATCTCTTGTTGGTTAAATAGATCATTTTATTTAATTAATTCTATAGTCTCCATTTAATTAAATAATTTACTTTATTTAATTAATCTCTAAAGTCATTCTATTAAATTAAATAAATCAATCTTTATTTGATTTAATCTAACATCATCTCCTTTTAATTAAATAAATCAAAATCTTTATTTAATTAAGTCTACATCATATTCCTCTCATTTTGATTTAAATTAATCCAAAAATTTAAATCAAAATGGTCAAATCAACTAATCTCCTTTTAAATTAATCTTAATCTTAATCACCTAAATCCTCTAGATTTTGCAACTTGCTCATGAAAATCATTTCAAGTGATTTATTAAATCCTCAATTACATTAAAAAAGGCATCAATGTTGGAATATTCTCCAAATTTGAAAAATCCCTCCAAAAGGGTTTGTACATCCAACAAGGCATTTAAACCTCTTACATGTCCTTTTTCCTTGAGCCATGTGGCATTAACTTCATTTTCTCCTCCCTCCAACATATCATTTCATCGATTTTGAAATTCCACCTAATTGCATTTAATTGCATAATGACCAAAATTTGCTCCACCTTTGTCCACTCACATGTTGACAAGTGGCACTTGGTCATTGGTTGGTGTTTGATCCCACATTCATCTTGTCTTCCTCATTCTCCATCACTCTCATCTACAAATAAGAGGCTCTCACTTTTATTTTGGATCCACAACTTCATGCAAAGACATTATATTGAGATTTTGAATTTGCTTCATCCATTGTTCATCCATTTTCATAGTTTTATCAAGTTTCATAGCTAGGTTATGTCAAAATTGCATCAAGGAGCTCCAATCTTCATCAATCGTCACCAAGCTTACAAGGGATTGGGAAAGGGACATTTTCCACATCAAAATGACACCAATTCCTGCATGGTATTGAGAGTTTGCTTGCATTAGATAGGATTTGATAGTTTTTTTATTATGTTCTTCATTTCCATTTCTTATTTTGTGCATTTCAAATGAATTCTATGGGGAATGTTGATTTGACTTGCATATTGATCTAATTGTTTGATTGTTTCTCATGCTTGTGCAAGTCTAACATCAAAATTCATAGTACCATTTGTTGCACAGTTGGTTGGATGTTAGCAACTTGATTGTTATTGGGTCTAGGAGCACTTAGTATGACCTTAGCGTCTACTACACTGGCATTTGTTACATTTTTGTTCTTAGCCCATACACGAGGTTTCTCATTTGAACTAGTTGAAGGATGGTTGTCTTTGTATGCTTGAGTATTTCCTTGTGAGATTAGGGCTCTTTCAATGTTAAAGGATCTTAGAACAAGCTCATCATATGATGTGATGTATTACATTTTCAAGTGGAATGATAGATTTGAATCAAGGTTGGCTATAATGATTCCCACTTGTTGTTCATTAAGAAGAGTCCACTTGCTTTTAATAGCTCTTTGTCTCCATCATTGTAAGAAATTAGTGAAGGTTTATCCTGGATTTTGTTTGAGTGTACAACTCTTCGAGAATAACGTCCATGTCAAGATTGAAGGAGAAGTGATCAATGAATTTGTCAATGATTTCTTGAAAAATTTTGATACTAGGAGGAAAATGAGAAAACCAGTCCATAGTAGTACCTGTTAAACTTCAAGGGAAGAGGCACATTAGATATGAATCATTGTAAGCCACTTCCATACACATGACATTAAATTATTTGATATGGTCAACAGGACTTCCTCTCCCTCTATATTTGTCAAACTTGGGGATTTCAAAACCAGGAGGGAACGATATCATTGCTATATTTCGATCAAATGGGTAAGGACACAAGTTCTGTGTATGAGGTTTCTTTGTCTTTTCCATGCGGAGGTCCTACATTTCTTGTGAGAGTGCTTTCAATTGTGATGCTAAATCATCTTGCGAATTGGGTGGAGGAACATATGGTGGGATGAGAGATGAGTTATATGGAGTGTATGAAGGTGTGAGATTTTGTGAAAGTGATGAATATGTTCCTGATGTGTTTGGATTAAAAAAATTTATATGAGGATAATAGGAACCTTGTTACTGTTGTTGGGCATATTGTTGAGCTAGTAAGGCTTGTTGTTGAGCTTGATGTTGTTGTTTTGCTACTAGGGCTTATTGTTGGGCATGTTGTTGTTGTTGTTGTTGTGATAATAAAGCTGCTTGTTGTGCTTGTTGTTGTTGCACGACTTGTTGTGCAATGGCCACCTATTGTTTTTTTTGTTTTTGTTGTGCTAAGGCTGCTTGGCATACTTGATGTTGTTGTTGTGTTAGGGCTGCTTATTGAGCTTGATGTTTTTGTTGTACTAAGGCTACTTGTTGAGCCTAATGTTTTTGTTGTGTTAAGGCTGCTTGTTTTGCTTGTTGTTTTTGTTGTTGTATGGCTTGTTGATAAGTTTTTTGTGCTTGTTGTAGAGCTAAGGAATGTGATTTCAAGGTGGGATTAGGTGGTTGTTGAGACATCTGTGAAGGATTAGGAACATTGATGTTTTGAGTGGATAGCATATTTCTGGTGAAAGGTGAAGGGTTCCCTTGATTTAGCATTCCTTGCAATATTGTAGAATGAGGTGGAGGAATGTATGTTTGAGGTCTTGATTGATTTGGCATAGAAAAGGGAGTTGTTGGAAAAGATGACGTCATTAAATTTTGTAATGGAAATGACACACTAGGACCTTGAGTCCATTGATTGAAAAAATTCCCTTGTCTTATGTTTTGAGGAATGCCTTGTGCAAAAGATGTAAACAAAGGATTCATGATCAAGGTACTCCAAAGATTGATATAACTTGTAACCAAGGGATTTTTTTGAGGTGGATTGATAGTGGATGATGTGGTAATGGTAGATGGAATGGATGAACCCACTGGAAGGTTGGATAAATATGTCCCTATTTGCATTGAGGGTTGATTATGTGATATAGTATTGGCATTCCCTTGTGTGTTGTTTTGATATTTTTGGTCTATATTGCTTTGTGTGATGATAGGCATACTTGTGGTACTCATAGGTGTGGATGAAGAAGGGTTTCCCTAAAATGTCAAAGTGGTGGTGGAATAGTGAAGTTCAAGCGGAGTGTGTAGCTATTTTGGATCTTCGGGAATGGGAGGAGCACCAAAGGTAGGTGTCCAAATGGTGGTGAGATGTGGAGGATTAGTTTCAAGAGTACCCACAAGTATACTACTTTCAAAGGGTGAGGTGTGACCAAAATCTTTAGCAAGGCTAGTTGCAAGACTAGGTATGTAAGTTTGACTTAGCCCTTGTGATGGAGTTGTGAAATCCTATGTTAAACTTTGTGCTACGAATGTCAAGGAGATAGGAGCTACATTGTCAAAGGATTGATGTTCCAAAATTTCTTCCCTAGTGAGCTCAGATAGGTTATTCGTGATGTCTTTGATCTCATATGGTCTTGAAGGAGATGATGGTTGTTGTGATGGTGTAACATGACTTCTAGGATCAAATTCTAAAGGATTTGGATCACTTGAGGTAAATGTAACTTTTTATTTTTCCATGATTCTCTTGTGTTGTGATCTCATCTTTATCATAAATTTGGTGTCAGCTATGGGACAGTTGTGTTGATTTTTGTAGTGTTTGAACTCTCTAGTTGACTCAAACCTAGGTAAAAGGGACACTCTAATTCTTTTGGGAGAAATGATGATAATGGGGGATGAAAAGATGGGTGATGTCAGAAGTGATCTTTGCAAGCATTTTGGGACAACACTTTTGACTTAAGTTTGATGTTTTGATGTTGGAATAAAGGATGCTAATGAACTTAGAAATATTTAGGGTAGAATTGTGACCTTTAAGATAAACTAGTTCAAAGATAATAACCATCTCAACTAAGTGCATGGAAAAGGATACATTTCACATACAAAGTAGCTAAGGTAGCAAGTTTTGATGTTTAAGTCCCAAAGGTATTTACAATATCAACTTTTCCCTAGTTTTTAAAAGAACTTTGAATTTTTTTCAATGGCTACACTAAGGGTTATTGAGGTTATCTAGAAGCCACAACCCAAATTCAAGAAATACCTTGCAAAATCTATAGAAGACGACCCACTAGGTGCATTTTTGCATGTTCCATATGGGGTTTTGCCAATAGAAGATATCAGGATTTACATTCATGGAAAGATGGAAGAATTTGATCACACTAAGCTAGGAGATTTATGGGCTAATGAACTTACCAGAGACTTTTTTTCCATAAAACTAGAATATCAAAACCTAGTCACTAAGAAATTGGATGTATGGCAATGGTTTCCAAATTTTTGTTTTGATGGAAAGTGGGTTAGAATGGCATTAAGCAGAATCCATGATAAAAAAATTTGGACTGACATGCCTAGAATGATAACAAAAGAGGTAATTAGAGAGGTTACAGGTCTATACTCCACCAGACTTGTTCTTGTATTGAAATTGCTTAAGAATGAAGTGGTAATGGAAATCACAGTTGCAACATATGATAAGAGGTTTTAGCAGTAAATCCCATTAGAAATTTAGTTGTGAGGTATGTAGCAATGTCAATTATTTACACAATCTACTTCACAAATAGAGATAGCTCTGTATCTGCCACTATAATCAATGTGGTATATAAGATGTTGGAAAAAGGTGTTGACTATGATCTTTGTGAGTTTCTAAGACAACATTTGATGGAGAATTTGAAACAAACCAAGGAAAAGAAGTGTGCATTTAAGTATGGTACCTTGGTTATGTGTTTAATTTTATATTTCCTAAAGGAACTCCCTGGAATCAGAAGTGTGGAATGGTTGTAAGGGAGACCAGTTTCTCATCATATCATAGATTTTATGAGTGGTCTTGGTGAGCACCAAGAAAGCACAAGATGAGGCACTTGTTGCTTTCTTTGCAATTTTTCAGAAGAGGATGCATGCAAGTCTACATAATTCCCATGAAACTGGTAGAGAGATATCTGAATGATATCACATTTTTGGTAAGCACTGATGAATTCATCAAGGAGGCATTTAAACTAAGGACTGCGTGGATCCCTATATTGGGATATGAGGTCACTAAACAAGAGAAAGGATACAACTACTTGGAAAGGTATGACACTTATGAAGAAAAATATTTGGAGGTTCACATAGAGCAAAAGAAACCACAGATTTAGAAGGTGGTTAGAAAGATGGTTGATTAGTTTGCAGAGGAAATATGCATCTCAAAGGAGCGAGTGGAGTATGCAAGAGCAAGAGTTGGAGCTCTAGAGAGCTCATCAAGAACAAGGAGATCCGGTGGAACCTCTACCACCCCTCCTACTATTCAGAAGTCCTTCAAGACTAGGTAACCTATTGGAGAGAAAAGGACATCAACACAGTCCTTTGGTAAAGGAGAAATCCCTCTAATTGTGCACATGACAAGGCTAGAGAAGAAGAGGGCTACTTTGGTAGCACCACCTATCGCTCCTGCAAAGAGAAGACCAAAGAAAAAGGATTTTAGAGAAAATAATATAAGTGTAAATGTAGAAGAAGAAGAGGAAGAAGAGGAAGAAGGACCCCCATTGGTCCGCAAAAGAGTGAAGCTTCACAAGGTGAAGCTAGTGTCAAAAGAAAAATATTTGATGTTATTGACACTGATAGTGAAGAAGAGATAAAGAAAGAGAAGGAAGCATTTGTAATACACACGAGAGAGAAGAAGAAAGAAACCACCAAGAAGGTGTCTCTGAAAAAGAAGAAGGTAGAAACAAAGAAGAATTTGGATGTCAAGAAGAAGCAAAAACAAACATCTCCAAAAAAACCTTTCAGTCCCATGAAGGTAGAAGCACTTGTTAATGGAATGATACAACATGACATGCTTATAGAAACTGTAGACTTGTATGGTGAAGTAAATGGGGTGGATAAGGCCACCATTATTGAGGCAATTATTAAATACATTATTGTTTTGGAAGTTGATATGGAAAACATTGAGAATAAAATTCTTAAAGAGATATAGAATATCCTAGTGAAGAGAAGACTAGAAGCAATGGAAGAAGGAAAGATAAAATAATATGCATTGGAGAAGGTTAGTGGTCCTCTTTTTGAGGAAAATAGAGCCACATTGGCTAAATTGTACATCATTGAATTTAGAGTAAATCAAAGGGTAACTACCCTTATGGGTAGAGACAAGAATGAATTTGAGAAGCTACAAAAGGAAACAATTGATAAAATTTCTAACATTGCACAAAAATATGGTATAATTTTAGAGAACATTGCTCTTAAAGTCATAACAGGAGAAGAAGAACAGAACATTGATGCTCAACATGATCATGTGATAGATGAAGAGTGCACTTAGGATAATGCCCCTCGAGAAGTGGAAGAATTGGAAAAATAAGATGAGGAAGAAGAGGAGAATATTGGAGAAGCAACAAAGGAGGATACTTATCTTCCTCCATTACATGAAGAAAATATTGATATTTTGCAAGATAAACCAAAGAATCCTCCTCTGGATAACCTTGACCAATCTGTAGGGGAAGATGTGAAAAAAAATGTTGAAGAAGAAATTGGTGATGCAGAGATGGAAGATGAGGAAGAAGATAATGAGAAAGAAAATGAAGATAAGAATGAGGATACCTTTGAAAATGCAAGAACATAAGAAGAGACACATGTAAACTTCGAAAAAGACTTGAGGGAAATAAAGTGAAAGAGAAACTTTTGGAGACTAGAAAGACTTCTGGTGGATCCTCTAGCTCGTCTAGAGATCCCTTGAAGAACCTATTGAGTATGCAGCTCAAGTTCCAACCTGTTATTTCTTCACAATTTCTACAACTGCCAATGCAATAGGGAAATGTAGATCTAGACAAGATTTCCCCACTGCACAAGCTACAATTGAGAGATGTATTCCATGCATCTAATGGAAAGGAGATTATTGAGATGCATCAAAAGAGTGGAGAGTTGATGGAGGAAGCAGTGAAGGAATTGCAAGAGATCGTACTTGGTGCAAACATGGATACTTCACTCTCTGGTATGGAAAATTTAAAGCTTTTAATTGATTCTTTTAAGGAATATGCCTCAGGTCTCAGAGGTGAAGTAGAGAAAGAAGTAGAAAATAAAATGAATGATAAAAATATGTCGGAGATCACAAAGAAGTGTGCTCTTGCACACAAAATGTTTTTAGAGAATTTGAAGGATGTGCAAATATATGTGGATGAGGCTAAGGCTCTTTTTCAATATTGCATGAAGTGTCTTGGTGCCACATAGAGCATCAAAAATGAGATGGACTCCATTGAGTCCTAGATAATTAGAGCCTTCAATGACTATGATTGGGCACTTGATCTAGTTGGTAATACAAGGAGTGTAATTGAGGATTTGCATAAGAAGTATTGCAGCTGCAAGCACAAAGGGAAATTTTCATTTTGTAGTTTGGATAAATAAGGGACTTGGTGAATGAAAAATTCATATTTGTCTCAAGCACCCTTCTGAGTGCTAATATGGCTACATAAATGAATCTAGTACCAAACACTCTAGACGAAGGAGAAGAAATATTGATGGAGTTTGAAGCAAAATGCAGATTACTTGGGCCAACAACATAGACATGGAAGGAAGGAAATCAAGCATGGAAAACCCATCTGTAGAAGTTACAAGAGTCAACTTCCTTTGGTTGACACATTTCATATTCTTTATGCATTTCAATTTTTAGTTTCAAGATTCTTTGTATATATGCAGAGTATATAGAGTAGTGTCTAGTACATTTTTTGTTTTGCTCTAGTATATGACTCAAGGGGAGTCAATTCTACATTTCAGTTTCTACATATGCACATATTTCTCAAGGGGAGATCCAGTATAAGTTAGAATAGTTGTTATAGGTGCCATTTTCCCTTGGTTTCAAAGGGGGGAATGTTTTGGAGAAATTTTGAAGATATTTTTGCATGTTTCCATCAATGAAAAAGGGGGATGTTGTTGAAAGAATGTCATTGATGTTGTTGTTGAAAACATGAGCATGAGGTGTAAGTACACATATATACAACAATGTATTGCATTGTTTTCATTAATGTCAACATTGTATCTTGATGTGGAGATCATGTTGTAGATCATTGCAAATTGTTTTGATTGGTTCTAATAAGTTTTGGAGTGTTTTTGGAAGAAAATTTTGCAAGATGGTTTGATTCGGTAAAGTTGGTTCTAATGAAAAATTGGCTAAGTGTTTTACCAGTATTTCTAGGTACATATCATCTAGTTTTTGGGTCCACACTGGTTCACAAATAAAAATTTCACTTTGCACTTCTAACATTATTTTTTGGTTGTTAGAAGTATCTGATTCTAGAATTTCATCGTGTTTTGGCTTTTGGTTTGAGAGATATAAGTAATAGAATTTCAGCCTAATAGATTACAATCATTTCATGTACAGTGCATTTAAGTAGGAAATTTTGCACTTCTTTACAGATAAGGTTTTGGCTTTGTGATTTTGAGGATATGTTTATAGATGACATTAGTGTGCGAATTCTAGTTGGTGTTGAACTTTGAGGTCCACGTGTCTAAATATGGATACATAGTTGAATAATTTTGGTATTAGGTCTTCTATTGTGCCAACCTAATAAGTTTGAAGGTATGTGAAGGTTAAATAAGTGTTGTGGTATTATGTGGGATCTATTTGTATAGGAGTGAATCTGCATCCCTTGTGTAAATTCCCCTTTCGCATACCCTCACCTTAGAAAATCAAATCCGAAGGAAAAATTCCACATCACCTACCTTCCTTCCATCCACTTAGAATTTTTCTTGTGTGTTGGTTAGAGAATATTTGTTGGGGATGTGAGAACAACATGCAGACATCTGTGTGGCGCGTTGTCATCCCTGACAGATTCTCGTGTCTGAAGTTGAAAGAGGCATTACACTCCTCATTGGGGATGAATTATAACATACTTTTGTCGACCAACCAACCTGAAAATGGCTTGTTCCTTCTCATCCCACCTTCAAAATCATTCATTTCACTCTCACTTCAACTTCTACACACTCATTCAATATCTCTTAGAAATTCATTCAGACTTCTTCACATTCTCAAGCAGTCTAGCACTCCATTTCCACTTATTAGGTTGAGCATTACAGTAGCTTGACACTCCATCAACTCCAAATTGCATGTGTGAGGTTATCACAGAAGTTGCAAGCTTGGAGTCTTACGAGACCTCCCTTCACCATGGTTGCGGCGATGGTGAATTTTCCAAGTTCGTTGCTTGCATTATCCCTTCATTGGCCTTGAGATCCTTTGGGTGTCGGTGGTAATGCTTCATTCCTCTCCTTTGTGATTTGATAGAGTAACATTTTTCTTTTGTAGTGTTCATTGCACTTCTTTCAATCTTCTTTATCATATTTTTCTACTTCATTGTTTTCTAGTTGTCCGTGGAGGTGGAAACACCAAAGCGAGGGTCTGACTAAGGTAGGCCCCTATATAGGCCCAACAATTTTCCCCTTCTTGTTTGTGGGTAGGTGAACATGTGCGTAGAGCTAGTTGGTGAACTAACACTTTTGTGAGATAATATTTTTCACCCTAGCTGTTATTTACTTGCTTTATCATCTCTGCCATTACTTTTCATACTTCATTAAAATCGACTAGCTAGGTTGTTAGTAGACTTTTGGACTTTTCCTCACTGTACTTCTCATTTTCTAGCTGTATGGATGCCAGCATGCCAGATAGACGCTAGTGCATCGCATTGTCATCCCAGACCCACACTATCGTCCTTGAATAGAGAGTTGTCTGAGGTATAGTTTAGACTCCAAAAATTGGCTCATCTAGCCCTAAATAGAATTTCAGGTCTATAGAGTGACAAAAGTACTACATAGTGCTCTTCATTCTTGATCCTCACCTCAAAACATCCTTTAGAGCGAGGTAAGTTAGGGTAACACTCCGTTCACAACTCTCTATGACCTGGAGCCTTGACATGGTTGGTCCCCCTCTCTTACACTGTTATAGGTTCATTCCAACCTATTTCGAGTTATTTCGATATTTAAATTTTGGTGCAATGCATGTATGGAAAAATTTGGGGCCAACAAGTTAGATTTTGAATGTTACATCTAATTAGGTCAACCTAATTGATGGTATGCTTGATGTGGATATATTAGTTAGATGTTTTTTGGTATTTTGATGAATTGTGTGAGTGTTCTATATGTATATGACGCGAATTGATTAGAGTGTTGTGAATTTAAGTTGTGAATGTTGAGTAGAATATTAGAGTGATGTGAATGTAGAGGAAAACAAAGTGTTAGATCAAAATCAAATGAAGTGTATAAATTCATTTTATTGAGCTTCATTAGAACTGTAATTCATGCATATGATAGATGCAATTATAACAATTTAATCTAGGTTGTGAGCCACACAATCTCTTCTATCTTTTTCTCTTTGTGGATAGTGATTCCACTTGGACACTGAGTCCACTTACAATGAGCACTTCTATAAATATACTATAACAAATTATAATATATTGTGTGCTAATCCCCACCGTGTTTTTTTCTATTTTGGGTGTTCCACATAAAAATCCTAGTGTTCATGAGTTATGTGTTGTTTTTTAGGTTTCATGCTTTCTCTCTTTACTACAGTTGAATGTGTTATGTGATTTGGATGTTTAAATGTTTGAATGGTTTAAGGGAATATTGATTCACCCCCCCTCTCATTATTCTAGGCATTCAACACTCTTGGGATTGTTATCCCCCTCTTCTAACATATTTTCCTCATTTGCAAACCCTTTGTAACTTTTTTCTTGATGTTGGTTGGAGTAGAGTGGTGGAATTTAAGTCTAATCAAGCCTTAGGTTCTGTGGAGGTGATGTGCTGGAAGGATCCTCGTGAGTGGGCACCAGGTGGTTCGGAGGAGGATCGTTAAGAGCTTGCTAAGATTTTGGCTAGGAGGATGTGTAATTCTCTTAAGGGGGGATGTCTTGGCATGGAGCCCAAATCCGAAGGGAAAATCCTTGGTTTCCTTGGGTTACCTGGAGTTAGATCGGAGGGTGTATGGGTGGGTCAAGGTTCCCTAGTGGAAGAAGGTTTGGAATAAATTTTCTTAGCCTAAGTGTAATTTCTTTGTTTGGTTGGTTGTTCAAAATAGATTCCTTACCTAGGAGAATTTGAATAAGAGAGGTTTCCAGGGACCCTCTATTTGTGTTTTCTTTCATAATATTAAGTAATGTACTTCTCACCTCTTCTTTCAGTGTCCTTATTCTAGAGCGCTTTGGCACCTTTGGTGGGGCGTTTGGAGTCATACATGTGTTCATGCTACTTCTTTGATGGAGTTTGGGGATAGTTTGGGTAGGCCTCTTGGTCAGACTTCTTTTCTCCAAATTATTTGGACTATTGATCCTAATTTCATTATTTGGCATCTTTGGTTGGAAAGAAATAGGAGAATTTTCCAAGATGTAAGGTTGGGAGTGGATCAGTTATGGAAAAAGGTTTGCAATAGGATCTAGGAGACTACTACAAAAAATGTGATATTTCGATTGTTGTGGATCCTAATGATATGTCTATCATTAGAAATATGAATATGTTTGGCATTGGTTTGGGCCTCTCAACTAGCAAAAAGCCTCGATAGGCTAGGAAAAAGGTTTAGAGAGAGCGTCAGTGGCTTCCACCACCTAATGAAGTGTTGAAGATTAATACTAATATTGGTTCTACTATAGGAATTCTAAGCATGTTGGAATTGGTGGTATTGGTCATGATAGTGAGGGTGGTGTTGTGTTTTTGTTCTCCACTTATAAGGGGTTCCATACTAAAAAATTTATGGAGGTTTTTTCTATTCTGTATATAGTTGAAAGGACTTGTTCCCTTGGTTGGAAAAGTGTGACCTGTGAATCTAACTCACAGATTGTTGTGGTTATGTTGAGGGAGAAAAGAGTGGATGGTGCTAATTGGTAGCTTTCTATGGTGGTTAAGAAGATATTGGAACTTTATATATCCTTGGATTATATTTTATATTTTTATATTCCTCAAGAGTGGAATAGAGTGGCGAATCATCTAGCAAATTGGGCCTCAGAGTATTTGGAGGGGTGGGATGTTAGTGACCTGAACCTTATTCCACTTGAGTGTGTTCTAGTTTTAGATAATTTAATTGTGGAGGACAAGAATAGGTAGTTGGTTTTGTTGAAGGGTCTCCTGGGGAGACTCCTTTTGTTTCCTAGTGGGTTTGTGGACTTTTTCTTTGTATTCTCTCTTTTGATTCAATAAATTTTTACCCTTTCTTTTGAAAAAAATACATAGCTAGAAGTAAATAATAATTGTTATTAAATAAGTGTCTAGGTTCCTAATCTTAGATGTAAGGATTCACACAAACCTTGATAGGCCTAAACATCACATTGCTTGTCCTATACTAGGTTACATGAGCCTATGCTTGGAAAAAAGGTTAAAGAAAAAGTATTGACACAAAATTGAATTATGATCTACCTACCTCTCTTCATAGATCATTAGAACTTGCATCACCTTGCACCTAGGTACTTATAACCATCCACATTTATCACACAAGTCCACCAATCATTCATTAGTTCAGGTTAGTCAAAAAGTATAATTGTAACTTAGGGAAAATTTCAGGTTAGCATTAATAAAGCATAAACAAATAAACCCAAGTAAAGAAATGAAGAACAAAGGAGTTAGAAAGCATGAAACAAAAACAATATTGCCAAATGTCTTCAACCTCCATGAATCACCTTCATTTCACCTTCTCTATTTGATACAAGTAGATGTTTTCCCTCAGATTTGTGATGAGCAACCTATGACTATGACAATGTCCAACACAAACTTTGAAGGATTCACATCTAAAAGCTACACAATGCAAGTATGCAACTATGAAGCAAGCCTAAAGCATGGAAATGTCTAAAGCATGAAGTCATAATGTCAAGAGATGCCAAGATTAAGAGATGTGAAAATGAGGCCAAAATTGTGTTTTTATATAAAAGCCAATTTTAGGTGAATGGCCAAGATTGTCAAATGAGAGATGCCCTAAGATCAAAGGCTGAAATTAAATGTGACAATTAGCAATTAGGGTAAAATTTGAAATGCAGGACTGAGATTTGTTTTTAGAAAAATCAAATATGGAGAATCAAATAATGATTTAAAATTATTTGATTTTAGAGACTGAGTTGTCTTTTTGAATTAAAAATTAATTTAATTCAAAAGTGGTGGGGCCATGTGACAGGAAATAATGATTTTTAATTATTTACTTGGAGGGAAATTAGAAAGTGGACAGTTTTAAATGAATGTCTTTATTTAGAATTAGAAAAAGCCAAGGTGGACAATAATTAAATAAATTAAAGAACTTATTTAATTATAAGAGGACATTTGAAATTAATGGCATATTTAAATAAATAAATATAATTTATTTATTTAAATAACCAGGAAGGCATAGTGGATAAGTAATAATTAAATAAATTAAGGGAAATTATAGAGGCACATAGGAAATTAGCGACACATTTAAATAAATAAATAAATATAATTTATTTATTAAATAGTCAAGAGGAATAAAAGACATGAATTAATTAAATAATTGAGAATTATTTAATTATTAGTTGAATTTGGATTATAGACAAAATATGATAAGACATAGAAAAATGTGGTTTACGAGTCTAGGACATTTTTATGTGTCTACAATAATCAATGCATTAAATTTAATAAATAAAAAGATGATAATAATAAAGATAATATTAGTTAGTAAAGGTATCAATATTATTATTCATTACATGTGCACACAAACACCTACAAAATTGTGAAAATTCCTATCCCTAGTCCAAATTACAACAAGAATAAGGATCTCATGAAAAGTAAAAGGGGTTCCTAGGGAATGTGACATACTCCCCTCCTTAGGGTTAAGTCAATTTCACTTAATTAAACAAGTATGTATATTATAATTTAATTGCATGTTCATCTTCCCAAGTGGCTCCTTGTTCCCCATATTGGTCCCAAAGGACCGTAACTTGTTGAATGGTTTGATTGTATAGTTGCAGGATGTGCTTGTCTATGATTGCAAGTGGTTTGAGGTGGATATTGAGTTAGCCTCTTCTACATGTAGTTCCTATTAATCAAATACATGTATGGGGTCAACAATATTTTTCTTAAGTAATGATACATGGAATACATTATGAATGTGAGAGACAGATGGTGGAAGATGGACAATCTTAGTAAACCAAATAGCTAATTCTTCCAAGTATCTCAAAAGGTCTTATGAATCATGGAGCTAATTTTGCAACCTTGCTAAACTTAATTAAGATTTTCTAAGGGTTGACATGAAGAAAAAATTTGTCACGACTCAAAATTCTCTCTAAGTCCACTTATCATATGCATAACTCTTTTGACGATATCAAGCTTCCTTCAATATTTATTGTATAATTTTCACTTGATTTTCATATTATTGGAGTTTCACTGGCCCAGTAGTTGCACAATTTTCTAAACCATCCTATCCTATATGGATTCGGTACTTCCTTACATACAATGCTTCAAATGGTTCCATTTGAATGGAAGAATGGTATGATTTGTTATTGTTGTCAATAAAGTATGCATCCTTGTTGAGCTATCAACTCAACTACCTATTGAAACATGGTAAGACTTCTCAAAATGTGGGCTTTAGTGAGTTGAAATCAACCTATAGAGAGGGCTAGTTCTCTTGTTGCAATCACCTAACCTAAATTTTAATACTACTATTGCTAAGGAAAAGTGTAGAGGAATAACATAAAAATGAACCTACTTCCTACTAAGGTGATGCACCAAATTTCTACTAGACCTATGTTGTTGTTTTTCTACACAAATGATCATATACTTAGCTATTTTTTACATAACAAAAATGTTTCACATACTTTTGACATCATTTTTTTATAAGGGGGCTTCAATTTTCATAGTTCTAAGAAGGAAAGTATAGTTTTTCACAACTATTGACTAATCCTATTCATTGAACAACTTATAATCTGCATAATTTTTTTTTGTCTAAACATGCTAAAAGAGAAATATTTAAGGATTTTACAAATAAAATTACATAGATATTCATCAATCAATATAGACACACAAATAAACATTTTTGAAGAAGGTAAAACTCTAAATTTTATCGCTCAAAAGGTTATATTATAGTTCATGTCTAAAACTACTTGAAAAGATGGAGATTTACATTGATCTTTAGTCTCAATGATTGGTTTTTTTAGTACAAGGATATAGTTTTACAAGAGAGAAAAAATTTCAAGCTACACTGTTGTCTAAAAAATGATAAATTTAAACTCAAGTAAATCTAGGCATCCATCTTTTCATTACATGAGTTTCCCTAACATCTAGAAACTTTTCACAATGGATAGATGACATCTTTTGGCTTGTTGACTTTGTCAAAGCTTCTCTTGGGTGCCCAACTACTACTCCACCTTCTACTTCTACATACCTAATCCATGATGGTGTTTGTAGAAGAATCCTTTGTTTTCTTTGAATTTCTTTAAGAAGACCCCCTTTGATAGGTTGTTAGATGTCTATAAGTGTGTATGACTTGATCAACTTCCTCCTAGATACCCTCAACTATTGTCCAAGTCACCCAAAATTCCCTATATGATTGCAACTATTCATAACTTTCTATTACATCCTCATAACTACTATAACCCCCTTTACATGCTTTTAGGACATGTGAGAAAGGATTGAAGCATTCTATGGGCATGGGATATATTCTAGGGAATTTTTTTGACACATTTCATTATCATCAATAATCCCTTTATCTTCACATCTTCAACCATTACAGGTTTAATTCACTAACAACCTATAGCTACCTCAAATAGTTAAACATATTTATATATAGGTATGAACTTCATGGAACTTTTGTCTATTATCAACATCATAAGGATTTTCATTCATCTTTACTATGTTCTTTATCATTAAGGTTCAATAAGGTGTTCTTATGAATGTCCTTCCAATGTGGAACCAATATCATACACTTGATCATGATTTGATTATATTCATTTGAATGTCATATGAATCTTCTCTAGTGTACAGGCCTATAGAGAAATATTAGACTTCCCTTCTATTCTTTGAATGTACTTTACATGATCGAGACCTTCCTCATCATCCAATATTCTATGGAAATATATCATCTCTTTTGCTGGTCTATAAAAATCTATAATTTTCTCATGCTATTAGGTTACCTTGGCTACCCTGCAAGTTCTCTTATGACATTTCCATCTCTATAATTTACCATCCTTCTTCAAGATAATGACACCTCCTCATAGGGAGATAATAGACTTCAAGGACACAATATAATTGTAATTAATACAAAGAGTACCAAAAACACACTATTTTCCATAGTCCCACTTATAGGATTTTTACACTTCTTGTGTTCATGCATTCTAAATTTTTTCCTTTAATCTTGTCCATTTTTGAACTTCTATGGTATAGGAGTGTACTACCTCTCAATGTTTTTTTAGGTCTTTAAAATACCCTTTAAAGATTTTATTTTCCTCTTTTGTTATCCTATGACTTGCAACACTTGCAACCTTGGTGTGAATAAATGGCATTATCATTAGAAGTTCCTTTCTCTTTGTCATCTTTGAACTAAGCTCTTATTTCTGATAATGACTATCATGCCCATTTTGGTATTTGGATTATACTAACCTTAAAATTATCCTTTTGTGTATCTCCATGCAATTTCATGTCACGCACCTTCTAGGTCTCTATCCATATCTTTCAAAGAGAATTTTGTCATTGACATTGTGATGTCTTGTTTTTCATATTCATATAAATTTAACTTGCTCCTTTGGTGATTGTCTCTAAATTTATCTTCACTTACAACATTTTTTATTCTTAGGCTAAAAACATGATTTATCATTGGTTTGGTTAGTGTTATTTTTGTCTTCATTATAGATTTTCACCAAACATTTGGAATTAAGGGCTTTCTCAATTATGACTCCTTTGTCAATAATTTTATCAAAAGATGAGACACAATGGACATGTAAATCAAAGGTCATTTCTAGGTATGGTCCATGGAAAGAAACTAACAAGAATCCTCTAGCATTGGAGAAATAAAGTAAATCTCTCACCATTTCATTGTTTGGAATTGCAAAGTTTGAGCATTGAGAGTTCGTATTCTATAATATATGTTTACAAATTTATTAACCATAAAAAATGTTAGGAGAAGGTGACATTTATCTTGCAATCTTAAGTAATTTTCATGTATCTCCATGTTTCTTTGAAGGTGTAATTGCATGCCCAGGGACATGATTTAGAAATTATTTTTTTGTAATTATTTATGACATGTTGTAATTACACTCATATAGGATGTACACAGTCAACAATGACAGGGATAAAGTATAATGAAGGAATATTCTATTTGGGTATCCAATTTGGGAGTGGGCCATAACAGGACTTCCATTTTTATGCATGTTGTCATATGTCATTTAAATGTCTCCCAAATTTGGGCACCTAGGTTTGCATTTTGTGCATGTTAACCATCAAAATCATTGATGAGTTATGAAGCACTTAGGTTTGACCATTTTTATTGGCTATGGGTTGGGCCCATGTGAAGATATATTATTTTTTACTAAGTTTATAGGATGTCCTCTAAGGAGGCGTATGACTTTGGAGATGGTTTTTTCCTCTTTTTTTGAGAATCCATGGTACTTTTCTCACACCAGCTCTTCTATAAATTGTTGCCTTGGGTTAGTAGAATGTATCATTGTTTGCAGGTATCGAAGTGTTGTCAGATCAAGAAACAAGAGTGATAAAAGTGAATGTATTTTAATATTTCTATTGAAGATAATACATGCTTAGCCTCTCTTTTTGGTGGATTTTTTCTACAAGGTTTTCTCCATGTAAATCATGTGTTGTGAGATGTTCTTATTGTGTTATTGATTTGCATAATTCTTTATTATTTCTATTTAATGGTAAGTAATTTTCATTTTATTGATTTTTATTTTCATCTAAGATAGGTTTATTAAGCCTATTAAAGCGGTTATTGTCTACATGACAAAGAAGATGAATATCTCAATGGTTTTCTATATTAAGGAAACTTATTTTTTAGATTTGCATACAATCACATATTTTCATAGTCAAAGCCTTGACTCTCATCAAATTTATAATTGGATTAGAGATAAAAGTTTCCAAAAAATATCTAAAATCTAGTGTCAAAGCTTAAGGTGTTTCCATGATTTACATTTTCTTGCATGTGCATGTATGTGAGTTGCATGTACTTGCTTAAAATTGCATGTTTCTTGAATTTTCTTGCATGTGAAGGATTCATGGTAATTTGGTTATGAGTATTTCTTATGTTATGATTTCTTAGCATGGTAATCTTGTGGGAATATGTTAAAAGAAATTATAGGATTTGTTGGAGGCTTGTCAACTACAATGGATGTTTTATGTGTTAACATTGTTTTTCAAATTGTGAGAATGGAAGCCATGAAATATTACTTTCAGATGGATATTGTCAATGGGATCTATGGTGGAATTTTGAAGCTCGTGGGTGTTCCCCTTGGAGTTGAACATGTGTTTGCTTCTTGCATAGTGGTGATTTGGAGCTCTTGTTTGGAAATATGCCACTCTTCTCTTGTATGGTGGTTATGTTCCAATTTCTTGTGGTCATGTGTAGTCAAAGGGTATGCATGTTTGTTGTGTGCTTTTATCCCCCTAGTCACATGTGAAAACACCTTTTTGGACTGTAATATGGAGTGCTTTGTTGCAAGAATGGAAAGATTGAAGGTGTTGTCATTGATGTCAACTAGTCAATTGGTTATCAACTAATTGATGTTGTCATTAGTGTCATGGATAGAGGTTATTGGTTGCATATGTTGAGGATATTGAGAAAATTGTAATGAAGACATACTACAAGTGTTTAGTGGGTCCTTTGGGTTTTGCTCCATATTTTCTCCTATACTTTTTTGGTTCCAATATGTTGATCTTGGTTGTTGGAAGCTGCTATATCCTGATTTTTAGCTATTGATTCATTGTATAGTGTGATTTGTGTTCACCAGTTGTGAACTATAGTTTTCTATGTTTCTGGTTGAGGTCTAGAAGAAATGTTGTTGGTCTGGATTTCTCTTTGATGAAGTCTTATGACTTACGGTTCTAGAGTTGAGTTGTTTTGATTGTATTGAAGATAGTTTTGGTGTCTGGAAAGTTTGTGCTTAATTGATCAATGTGTTTTATATTGGTTTGGCCGACCTTGTGTGAAATACTACTTTCGGAGTTAGTGAAGTGTGTTGGATCTATTTGGGTCCCGATGAAGTGTGCGTTTAGGTCACCCTCATTCTAATTTTGCCCTAGAATTTCTTGGCACCGACCTAATTTAAATTTGAATTTGGATGGCCGACTTTGGATATGTTTCAAAGTTGAAGATAGTATAAATGCATAAT
>VDFB02048114.1:0-19609 GCA_007258455.2 Sequoia sempervirens
ATACAAGTATATACATATAAATAAATTAACATACGTGTATGTATTGACATAATGGAAATATCTAAATACAAGTATATATATATATATATATGTATATATACACATACATTATTATATATGAAATATAAGGATACATATGTGTATTCATATATCAAATAGTACAACTCTATTAACTTTTGAATTATGTATATATATACTTATATACATGTTAATTCATAATGTATATATATGTGTCTTATATTTATTGTATGTATATGGTAATGAATTCTAAAGTGCTAAATTATCAATATAACACATAGAATTTTAAACATAGCTTATGCTAAGAATAACATGCAACATATTAACAATGGGAATAGCACTAAAGTAGCACATATATTTGAATGATGCTTAAAACATTTAAAGAGCAAAGTATTATATGGACAACACCATATAAAGTGCTTATTATCTAGTATCTTTCAATGTGTAAATATTGCTGCCAAGACTTTGTCAAAACAAAACAATAGTAAATGCTCTATACAGGAAGTAAGTTGACCGATTCAAAAAAAAAACATTAACCCATGATAAATAGCACAAATGACATAATGTGGCACCAACTAAGAATTAGATGAATTTATTAGAAGTCTATTTCTCAATATGGATTTCCATAATGTGAAGCATTTGAAATATGTGGAAATGATCAAGTATGCAGCTGGCCAAGTAAGTCAGCCTATAGGAGGAAAATACCTTGCATTTCTGATTATCTTTCTTGTTGTTCATTTGAGAAGTGTGACTCATTCACCATGGCTGCGTATGTGTTCATTGTGCATCAATTTTAGCTACCACCTTTTCTTTACCTTGTTGAGTTGAATCATTTGAGCTGAGAAGTGTCAATCCTAATACCCTGTTTCTAGCCTTTAGTTGCTGATTTGTGTATAAATATAGGATATATCTACCTCATTTGAACACATATCTGGATTCTTGCTATGATTTTCTGAGTTATTGTATTATGATTTCTTAAGTCGTGCGAGAGTTTTTGAGAGAATTGAGAGAGGATTTTGAGAGGGATTCTTTGGTTAAGTGGGAGAGATTTTATTGGAAGTTGCTTACTGTTTTGGGAAGGCTATGTTGGGAATCCAAATCTATCAATTAGAGCATTGTATAAACATGCATATTGTTTCCTACTCTTTTATACTTTATTTTATGTTTTGAAAAGATTGTGTGACATTTTTTATTTTCTTTGGGAATTTAGTTCTATTGCTTATTAGGGAAATATTATTCTATTCTTTGTGAAAGTAAAAGGAAGCTTGTTGTATTTAGTATATAGATCTATTTTTCTTGAAGTGTTTATACGTATTCCATATTAAGGAATGGGTGGATATAGTGGGAATTAAATACTATATTAGGGATATAACTTAATTAGCTAATGTTTAAACTAGTTGATTCTTAGAGTTACCATGGTTACTTTGTAGATTTGTTAGTTAAACATCGAGGTAATAGGTTATTCTTGGGGTTAGGATAATCTAGTGAAGGGGATAGCCTATGCATAGGTTGTGAATGGTCATATATAAATTGAGCTAGGAAGGTGGTTGAGTGTATGACATACACTCTAAAATAACGAGTGATGAATACTTTGTCCAAAGTAGTGTAAGTTGCCACTGTTTACATTGTCAGTTCACTGTGTTTCTAAATTTATGTACTAGATAGGGAATGCCATATGTGTAGGTTGTATCCATTGTATGATAGATGTAGAAATGTTTAGGACACTCCACCAGGCTCAGAAAAGGTCATGTTATTATGAGGTTACCAAACCAATCTCTTTGTCGAAGGGTATGGCCATCTATTAGTTAGATAGATGTGCATGGGACCATAGTTAGTCTAATGTTGGCAGAAAAGCGCTTGAGTGATGCTTCTCCTCATTAGTTTGCAACCATGATTTGAAAGGAGATTACCTGGACCATTCATACATATTTTTACAGTAAGATCAATGGAACCTTGTATGTGTATTTTGTATCCATGTCTATGTAAATATTGTAAAAGAGAAATGTTATCATGAATTATTGACTATGTTATCAATATATTGGAAAGTTGTAATACTTTGATATAATGCAATGGGGAAAGTTTGAAAAGATGGTTATCCAAATGAGCATGTTATCTTTTATATGAAAGGAAAAAATTGTATTGCTCTTAACGGATATATGCTTGAAACTTTTACTTGAGGTTAAACATAGGAAAGTTACTGTGTAGAACAATGGGTGTGTTACATCAAGCATGATATTTTAAGGTAAGTTAAGATCAATAACCTGACACACCAAGTTTTATAACATGGGCTTGACTTATATGGGGAAAAATATTCTTTCTAATTCTTGTTCTAAATTTTCATAAGCCTTGATGGTGATTACATGTAGTTCTAGGTCATATGTAAAATATCTTAACCATTTACAAGTATCAACATGCATACAGATTTAAACCAAACCCATTATCAAATAGAATTCTTTTGACATTATGTTTGGTGATGAAGACCACAATGTGAAGGGCCTTATTATGGTATGGGTTGGTCAATGACATATATATTTTATTGAAAGAACTATGACAAAAGTGTGAAAGCTAGCCTAGAAGGGCTTGGAATTGGTTAGGATCAATACTTTTGGAAACTCATAATTCCTTTAATGTGCATTCCAATATTTAATTATGAAGAGTACATGTTTTGAGTAGCTCCAAGATGGATATAGATTATAGAGTCTATCTAAGATGTTGTAAGAGGTTATATTGGGTTGCCTATGTGGAGGATGAGAAGGTTAATTGAATGGTGACCCTAGAATTCCTATTGGTAATGACATAGTTAAAAGATTAAATTTTTATGGTGGCAACTTATGTGCAATTTTTTCTCTATATGACTTATGATAGAATTTTAGGAGGTGGAGATTTGTTTAGAATTGACATTGTGGATAATGATGGTGTTAAGGGTAACCTTTATTAGATGAAAATCATTGAGATTGGCCATTCTTGGGAAGGGGATTTTGATATAATCAATTTCTCATTAAAAAAAGGATGAGCCCCCTTCTATTTCAATATTTCCATGATCAATAAGATCTTGAATGTAGTTCTCAAGTTTCCTGCACTTACTAGTGGAGTGGCCTTTGGTGAATAGGTATTCATAATATTTTTTTTATAACGCATACATTTGGGATAATTTTTCAAATGGTTTAGTGATGGAAAAAATCACCATGTTTTCCTATATCATTTTTTGAAAGAAAACCTCCATGGTTTTTCCCAAGGAGGTATACTTACAATTTGGATTTGTGAGTTTTTTGGTTGTCCTTGAGGGATAAAGAAATTATTGGTTTATAAATTCTTAGGTTATATTTGGTATGGTTGTGTGGTTTGGATGTATTTTGAGTTAGTGACCCCATCGTTAACTACATTCTTGTTCTTTTCCCATAATTTAGGTGTATTATTTATTTGATGGTTTTCTTTATCATTGTTGTAGAGTTTGATAAAACCTTTTGTGATGAGGATTTTTCAATGTGACCCCCTTTCTATAATTTTTAAAATATTGAAACATAATGGAATTTTATATGGAGGAATATTTCTTGATTACAGTTTGTGAAAAAATGTGAACGAGTTATCTTTTAGGGATTGGATAAGGGAAATGACTTGCAAGCCTCCTCTATCATTGTAGGAAGGTGAAAAATATATATATTTTTATTAATTTTGGATAATAGGATTATAATATTAAATTGTATGTTATAGGAAAAGTGGGCTATAAGTTTTTTTGATAGGTAGGAATAAGTAGTATTGGATCATAGAGATAGGTGCATAAACCACTCCAAAGCTTGAAATCCTAATCCATGAAAAAATACTTAATATGATCATAGGGGTTCCCTTACCTTATATTTATTAAATTTAGGTATTGAAAGGTACTATTTTGATGGACCAATAAAAGGGGCAAGGGAAAAGGTATTCAAAATCATATTTTTTTTGTACATTAGCCATCTTTCCACTTTATAACCCCTTGAGGAAATTCTTCATATACTTCCACTCTTTGTCTAAGGCGGTCCCACGAGGTGGGTTAGGAGGTTGGTATGTAATGTAGACAAAAGATCGAGGTTTTTTAAGGTTTTGATCAGGGGGATTTGATTGTTGTATAATTTTTTGACACTTTGGTTGATGAGAGGTGTGTGGTGTTTTCCGTGAACTAGGTTTGTCTCCCATCTACCTATGGAATTGCCAATTCCAATCAAGGGTAGCTTGGAGGACCTGGACCAACTGATGAGGATTTTAAAATAACATCCTACACTTCAGGCTCTGCAAGACCCAAGAGGGAGATCCCTATAATGTGTTTATGATCTCTGCACCAAACTCATAAACAACTTTTAACAATTCACAGATAATCCCACAAATGGCTCAACAGAATAGGATACTACTAAAATGAATTGGCCTTTCATCAGTAATATCAGCTACTTGGAGCATGAGATGATTACAACATTATTCTGTAACATAAGATAGTCATTTTATTTGAAATTTGGTGGCAATCCCTAAGCAAAGACACACAGACAAAAAGATTCACAAACTTACACAATTTAGATTAGTGCCATATACCATTGGGGAGTCAAACTCACAAACATTTACAATTCATCAACAGATTGAAATACTTAGCATATATGATCCCTAACAATATTACATTACAATAGTATAGATTTTTGTCCAAACCCGATACTTCTTACAAAGTCCCTTTACAAACATACGCATCCATGATTTCGTCCAAGCATTTTAATTAATTCTTTGAATTAAAGCTAAAATAGAAAACACACACATCAAAGCAATGAGATTAACATCATAATCCTTAATTATTCTATTCAAAATTATGATATGTTTGTACAGAGGAGAGACTTGAACTCGAGATATAACATCATAGCTTAAATGCTAGTACTATTACGAAACATCCAATCTTCATAAGTCTAAAACCCTTCTACAAAATAACCCCAGACCTAAATTTCCTTAACATTCAAAAAAGTTATTTACAATTTTCTCTGCAACTATACCTAGACTCGAACTTCAAAAATATATTATTTGCCAACAACCTTTATGGCCTTGAAATCCTTCTTATAGAAAACGAAGGAGCAGCAAGCATCGGGCTAGAAATTACACATGTCATCGATCAATTGGACCGCTATGTGCCAGTTCAAAATTGAAACCAAAACCACCAAGTCCTGGAGCATCTTTTCTGTTGATTCTACTCATCACACAATAGCCACAACATTTGTTTCATCTCAAAACTTGCACCCAAAGCCACCATGAAACAAAACCAAAATCAGTTACAAAATAACTATTGAACCATCAGTTGCCAGTAATATTCACCATTTCATTCCTCCCCAGTTAAGTATTTGTCAACCCAACTTTGATATTTCTCATCCGTTGGAAAATTAAAGTTCATCACCTCCCTTATCTTGGTACTGTAAGGTGTGAATTTCACCACAACCTGGTTGGCCTCCCTTTCAAATGATTCTAAGAACATGCTGGTATTAATTATTTTATCCATGCTGCTTACCAACAAGTCATGATCTAACTCATCACAGATTAATTTGATTTGTGCATTAATAACCTCCTTTGCCCTTTCTTGCCACTGCTGCAGTGTCTTAATATTCCCATGTGCATCTATTATATATGGCAGAAAAGTGTCATTCCAATCATCAAAACCCTTTATTAATTCCCTAATTTTCTTACTCAAATCATCAGGCAAGGCCTGGAATCCCTTCAATGATTTCACAAATATTTGAGTAGGCTTTAATGATTGGGGCCTATTATCCACATCAAATCTAGAAGCCTTAAACATAACATCTAAATCAGTGGCCCTAGAGATCCATTTCTCAACCAAGGGTAGAATCACTTCCCGATCTCTGTTAATATTTTGAATTCCATCAAAGAATAAAGAATATAAAGAATGTATAGCTGGCAGCTTAGAATCAACCTTCTCATTTAAATGCCTTACAATGGTGTCAACCACCTCATTATGTTTGGCTACAACATCATCATCACTTTCCCTTAGGGTAACCTGTAATTCTGTAATTTTATTTATCATATACTCTTTTGTAGGATCTATAGAATATTCAACCTCTTCTTCAATTGGCCCTAGTGCAGGGCTATCAACAGTTGTCTGAATTGGGGATCCAGGAGTAGAAATGATTGGGACAACAAGGGGTAATGACCCCAAAGTAGTATGTATTGCTCTGGCAACAGGGGCACTGAAGGATTCTCCCACTTTCCCGTACCTTAGTCTATCTACTTCAGACTGCAATTCAACATTTCTTTGCTACATCCTACTATACTCCCCAATTATTGCATTGTTCTTTCCATCAAGCTCTTCTTTTCAGCCTCATCCCTTTCAACTATTTTCTGGGCCAATTTGGCCACATTCAGTGTCAAGCTTGTGGCCTCTATCATTGAGGTCTCAAAAACTCTCTTGATGATAAGCCCGCCCCTTAGATTTGGACTGATATCAACCACATTCAATTTTCTGCCCTAAGGTGCCAATGCCCATATTGCTAAAGTTTCATATTCCTCACTAAAGGCAGAGTCTTGTAGGGTTGCCTTAACTTCCTCTTCACTACTTTGCATAGGATACTTGGACTGCATGATAGCATTGAATGCTACAACATCAGCTATGTCCCATTCAGGGAGAAGTAAGACACCAGCCTGAGACACAAGTTTCCTTCCTTCATCATGAGTGAGGTTCTTGAATTGTTCCATTAATTTAGCTTTGACCTTATCATCATTCTCCTAGTCAGACCTATCCGGTCTTAATTCCCTCCTTCTCTTGCATTTGTTCTGATATTCTTCAAGTTTCATCCTCCATACCAACTGCAAGAAAATAGGATTTTTCACAAAAAAATCATCATCCAAGAATTCCTTGCAGGCCACCATCCTTATGTCTTGTACACACTGCCCCATTATATCCATATTAGTCAGCACCAATTGTGCTGATCTAGGAGGGGAGGGGATGCCAACCTGCATGTCCTGATTAGTTACAATTATCTCATCCACCATAGCCTCCTGTGATTCCTCAATTCTTTGCCTCTTAAGGCTTGGCTCTGATGGTAGCTCCATAGGGTCATCCCTAGGTGGTGAATCAAGATCCATGATCTTTATTCCTCCAGACTTTCTGATCCCATGACCCAATTGTGATGATACTTTCATTATTTGTTTGCCTTTTCTATCTCCTGCTTCTTCATCACTGCTATCATCTCTCTTCCTTCTGTATGAAGGCCTATCCCTTGGTGGCTGATAAGTTGGCATTTCTTCCTCAGGCCTCACCTCCAATCCCTAAATTTTCAAGTCCACCTCCAAATTTATCTTCTTAGTTCTTAGGGTATTCATGATTTCCCTAAAATTATTCATTAGGAAATCAACTCTTTTATGAAATGGAGTGAACTCTATTAGTGGATCATACTTTGGCTCCAACTTATGCACCATGGCTAACATTTTCTCATAGGAAATCCATTTCTCCTTATTTAATTCTTTCCGGCTCAAATCAAACTCATTCCTAATCAAATCTTTAGGAAAATTGAAAACATGGACAAACTTACCACCCTTAATTCTTTTTCTGAATAGAGCAAAGAATCGCTTAGGGTCATACTGCCTCACAGATCCATTCTTCAAATGGTAATCATCAAAATATCTATCAAAGTGAACCCATCCTCCCTTGAAAAATATAAAATCTAAAACAATAGTATAATTAGGGAACAAAGCCCCTTTTCCTCTTCCTATCAAATTATCCTCAAGGATGCAACCTAGTTGCCACAAGACCTCTACAAATCCCATCCTTGATGGTACATTGTATGGGAGAATATGAGGAACTCCTTGGAAACCATAAACCCTTAAGATAGTGCTTACAGGGTATGGAATAATGTCACCCCAATTATGACATACCTTCAAATCAGGCTTTCTTTCTTTTGATTGGAGGAAATCGTGCAAATCCTCAGGAATCCTTGGCAAATTCACCATCAGTATAGCCTTGAGCCTAGAAGCAAAGTCGTTATCAAACTAAACATAACTAGCACCTCCCTTGTTGCAAGACAAGTCTGCACTCCAAGCCTGTACTGGTAATATTTCTCCATTCACCTCCTGTCTCAACTCCATTTTCTCTTAATAGAAGTTGGCATTCTCATACAAAAACATGTGCATTAATAAGCAGTACCAAAAGAAAGGAGTACTAGTATCCCCCACATATAAGTTCAACAAACCCTCATGTATCCTTTCAGCAAGGAAAGAAGCATAGTCATATATTACAAAAAAATTGGGATGCTGAATTTGAGCCCCCATAAACATATAGGCAATGGGCATCACAGTACTAGGGTTGAAACCTAAAACTTGGCAAAGTGAATAGAAAGTTTCCAAGAAATAATCAGCAAAACAACCTAACTTGAAAGGTTCCTGATCAGTCGAGCTGATATGAATCGTTGAGCTACCTGCCCTGGCTAGATGAGGAGGAAGCAATTTTGATCTGAAAAGAGGTTGTGTTTTTTCATATTCCTACTTCATTTCCTCAAGGTCTATGTGGACCAAGAATGAGCTATATTCACTCAAATCAAAAACCCACTGAATCACATCTGCATTTATATTCAATAAAACCTCACCATCATTATCCCTTATAATCCTTGTGATAGGATCATATCTTGCATCCACTGCCTTGAGGAGGTCTATATCAAGAAACACATTCAGTACCACAAGCTTTCCCATATCATACCTCCAACCATTTGAAAAAGGATGAGGTGCAATCCGCTACCCATACCATCTTTTAAACAATTCCCAACCCGTCATTGGTACCCTAGCATCTGCAATGTTATAGGTTTTGTATCTGAATCCTTCACCTAAGGGTGTCCCTCTCATTAAAACTAAACCCCTCTTCCTATCATTTGTTGACAAAGGGAATTGGTCAAGGAAATCATCATATAGATTCCTTCGCAAGTAATCAATATGGCCAAAATGCTATTTTTTTGGTGCCATTTCAAACAACTAGGGCTACCCAAAATGAAATTACAGTAGAAATTTGCAATTTCCCACAATTGTAAAAGAAATAGTAACCCTAGAATATTAATTCAGAAAAAATCTAATCAACACAACATAGCCCTCCATAGGAAACACATTCGAACAAACACAGTGATAAATAAAATAACTCACAGAATTTCACGTTCTGCAGAACAACAAACCCTTGCTATAGTTGCTTTGAAAACTCTATCTTTGGCTCTGGATTGCTTCAAAAATGCTTGAATGCCTTAATGGTGAAAGCAGTCTGCAATTAAACACTTAAATTTTATGAAAAATGGCTCGTAGACATCTCCTCCGCCATTAAAGCTTAATTGCATACCGCGCCAATGGCTTCAATTGTAATTTGACGTAGATTTAAATCTTCGCTGTCAATCTCTTGTTTCTGTTAGATCATCGAATGGTCCTCCTTAAAAAAGCTGACAATACCTCCACATCATTTTCAAGGGCCCACCATAATATGCAACACTAGGAGAATACACATGGCACTCGCTCGCTATATCATGATCATTAAACTTCCTATAGTTTAGGATCACGCGATGGTGGGCAACCCTTGATTTTCTTCATTGGTGATCACAATCATACAAAACAAGGAACAATATCTATACCTATTAGCTGAGCAGCTTTTCATCAAGATTAAAACATCACCATTGATTATGAACACGTGCATCACCCATGTGATTTAGTAACCTGCTTGATAATGCACTAAAGTATGATACTTATTAAAATTTTATTTTCTTTTGCAGCATCGGTAGCCTAGGACACGTGGCGCCCACCCGCTATATCATGATCACCAAGCTTCCTTTGGTGATGTCATGGCGGGAGAGCGAGGAGCAGTCAGGATCAATCGTGGGGAAATCAACATTTATTAAATAACCCCTGCAAAACATTAAACATTTCTTAGAAGAAAAATAAGAGGAAGGGGACACCACCTAGGGCAATGACAGTTGATGAATCAATGCTATTTTTAAAAAGAATAGGGCACGGACCGACTCAGACCCTAGTAAATAAAAGGAGACCAGCTAAAATATTTAATATTTTCAAAAGGTAACGACAGAAAAGACCCAACCCAAATATGGCACACCAAGGCTTCATGAACAAAATAAAATTTTCAGCCCTAGGTACCATCTGAATAAACAAGACAAGCCAATAATAATTCCTCAAAAAAGGAAACCCAGGATGTAAATTTGAGGCTCCATCAGTGGCTCCAGTTGGGGATGTTCATTCCACTAGAATGAAGCGAGAAAAATAGAATCTTAGGTAGAGTAGACCAGTTGCAGACACAACCAAAAGGAAAAACAGAAAAACAAACCAAAAGAAAAGAAACCAACAAACCACCTATATACAAACCTAAACCTACTGTTCATGGAAAACAATACCTCAACTGAAGTATAAGTTCAAGAATTGTCCATGAACTGGCAATTCAAGAATATCACCTATCATTTCTTGAAGGAAATATGAATCTTCCCCCCACTTATCAATTATCAAGAATGGTCCTAGCCAGATTGCATCAAAATTACCATGTTTCCCTTTGTCTTCCAACCTAACATTCCACATCAAAACCATATCTCCATTTTGGAAAGTTCTTGCAATTGTCCTTTTGTCATACAAATTTTTCACCTGCAACTATAATTTGGCATTTCTCATCTGAGCTTCCCTTATGGTTTCATCCAACTCTATGAGAGCTTCCACTCTCAATTGCATTTCATCTTCTATCTCATCATCATACATCTGGATAAATCTATACATTCCCATGAGATTATTCTAAGGCAACCTTGCATTTATCCAATAGACTAAATCAAATGGAGCACATCCTATTGCCTTCGTCACTGTCACCCTATCTGCCTAGACTGCTAATTTTAATTTAGAATCCCATGCCTTCTTATTTTGATCTAAGGTCCTCTTTATAATCTTCATCAAGCTTTTATTGCTTGATTCCGCTTGTCCATTTCCTTGTGGGTGGTAAGGTGATGAATAAGAGACTTGGATGCCATATTTTTCACAAAATTCCATATATTCCTCAGATCTAAAACACATTGCATTATCTGACACAATCCTTTCAGGACATCCAAATCTAGTCACTATATTATTCATTAAGAAATCAATTACCACCTTACTAGTTGCTTTATTTGTTGGAATCGCTTCCACCCACATGGTAAAGTAATCAGTGGCCACCAATATCCATGAATGGACCCCACTTGATTTGCATGCTATCTCTCCTACAAAATCAGTACCCCATTGCTAGAATGGAGATTGAACTACAACCGTTTTTAAAGGTAAGTTACCAGAGAAATTTAACTTACCATAGAAATGCTGACAAGCATCACATGTCTTCACTAATTGATGTGCATCCTTGAAAATAGTAGGCCACTAGAACCCAGTCCACATTATTTTGTGTGCAGTATTTTTGGCCATATAATGCCCTCCACAAACTCCTCTATGCATTTCAGTCAAAATTTCCTTTGCTTGCTCCTGGTCTACACATTTTAGCATAACACCCTCTCCATTTCTCCACCAAAGTTTTCTTGTTATGATAACATACTTGATAGCATGTAACTTCAATGTCCTCTTTTCATTCTCACTCAAATCATCAGGACATTTCATCTTTTGCAAGTAATAGATCACACCCTTGTACCAATCAGAATGTTCCATGTCACATATGTATGGTCTCTCCTCTTCTTCAAGCAAATTTATCTGATTTGCTTCAAGATTACTTTGGGTCATAAGTTTGGCCAATCCTTGTCCCCTCGCTAACTTGGTAATTTGAATTTCAATGTTGAATTCTTGGATCCTATTAATCTATCTACATCTTCTTCCTAACACTTCTTGTTGTGTAAAAATGTCCTTCACAGCAACACTGGGTACATAAGCAATTATGGTAGCTCCCATCAAGTAGGTCCTAAAAGCTTTGACTGCTTTTACTAATGCATATGCCTATTTTTCATTTATGTCATACTTGAGTTCTACAGCCTACAAGGATTTTCTGAAAAAAAGATATGGGTTGTTCAAAACCTTCAGCATTCTTTTGTAATAACACAATTGCAATTGTGTGGAAAGAAGCAAATGAGAAAATATGCAAAGGTTTGGAAAAATTAGGGGTCTTCAACATAGGTGCTTCCTTAATAGTTTGCTTGATATCATGGAAAGATCATACTAATTCTTCTTCCCATTCGACCTTGGCCCCTTTCTTAAGCATCTTAGAAATAGGGCGAACCACTTCAGCAAAATTTGTAATGAATCTTCTTAAAAAAATTATTTTCCCAAAGAAAGACTGGATTCCCTTGACATTTCAAGGTTGCAAGACCTTATCTATTGCCATTACCCTCTCTGGATCAATTTTAACTCCATTCTTAGAAACAATATGTCCCAACAACTTTCCTTCCCTTACTCCAAAAGTGCACTTCCTAGGATTGAGGGAAATACCATATTCCAATGCCTTAATGAATATTTTCTCAAGATGCTCACAATGATCATCTTCCTTCTTGGAATACGCCATTAAATCATCCTAATAAATCACCAGGAGAAAATTAATGAAATCTGAGAATGCCACATCCATGGCTCTCTGGAAAGTAGCCCCTGCATTTGTTAGACCAAAAGGCATTCTCACATATACATAAGTCCCCCAAGGTGTAGTGAAATTTGTCTTAAATTGTTTAGATTCCTTAACCATGACTTGGTTATAACCAGAAAACCCATCCATCATGGACATTAACTCACAGCCTGTCACTCTTTGCAACATGGCCTCCATATTCGGCAATGGATAGTTATCCTTTAATGAAGACACATTCAAATTTTTGAAATCCACACATAATCTAATATCTCCATTCTTTTTTCTCACGAGCACCAGATTAGATACCCAAGATGAATGTCTAATTGGTTTGATGATTCCAGCATCTCTTAACTTAGTAAGTTCTTGCATTTTTGGAGCCAAGGTGGGATTAATAGGTCTCTGCTTTTTCCTAAAAGGCTTGGCATCACTACTCAAAGGAATCTCATGTTGAAACAAATCCTGCCTATAAGCCTTAAGATCATCATAAGACCAAGAAAACACATGTCTGAATTTTCTTAACAAATCAACCAACATCTATCTCACTCTTGGTGACAATTTCTTTCCAATATACACCTTTTTTGGTGATGCATCTGTCCCTAGGTTTACTTCCTCCAAGTCATCAGGATGGGAAGCAGCACAAGTAACCTTAGTCCTATCCCAGTTGTCAAACACTCTTTCAAGAACAACTAAACCCTTAGGAATGGTGTTAGTTTTTAACTGAATAACTTCATTTCCGAACACAGTATCTTTACCATCAATCTTTTCAACAAAGGCTCCAAAATCTATTTCTTGATTTTCATACTCATCCACACAATTTAAAAATCTTAATATATCATCATCACTATCAAAAACCTACCAGTGCTTAATATTATCAAGAACAGATGGTCTGGTTTGCACTTCAACTTTTGAAATTCCAGCATAAGTCATATCATCCGGCCTCAGTACGATGTTTGCTAACAAATCTGCCACCTTATTGTGACCTCTCTCCATCCAGTTTATCCCAAAAGCATCAAAACTTTCCAATTCATCCCAAACAACATTTCTATATTGTTTCAACCTTTTATTCTTTGACACATATAAGGACCTAACTTGGGAAATCACAAGCTCAGAATCTCCAATCACTTTGAGCTTCTTAATCCCATGTTTTTGAGCCAATCTTAACCCTAACAACAATGCTTCATATTCATCCACATTGTTAGTGCATTCAAATAACAGGGTGAAAGAAAATTTGAAATTTTTTCCACATGGAAACCTCAACAACACACCTGCACCAGATCCCTCCTTTGAATTAGCACCATCAAAAAACATAGTCCACACATCATTAGATTCTGACAGATTTTCAACTTCTGCGTCAATTGGTGAAGCAAACTTATCACCATTATTAGGGGATTCTTCAGCCTTGAATTCATTTATGCCATAGTCAATAAAACATGTCAAATTCTTGGTCAGACCATGCTCAATCATATGAGGCACCTTTGATTCACTTTCGATCTTAACATCTTTTCCATCAATGCAAAAGGTAGCAAATGACAAATCACATTGTATGTTGCCTCCCATCGATGCACTCCATTTCCTTGATAATAACATTCTGAAATGAGGGGGAATGTCCGCAACTAAAACAGTCATGGTCAAAACCTTATCAAGATATTGGGTCAACACATAAGGCAAGGCCTTAATGGTTCCAATAACAGGCACCTCTCTCGAATCCAATGCATAGCATTTACCTTGAGTTGTATCAACTGTCAAGCCCATTGCTTCCATAATCTTTATTGGCATGACATTATTTGATGCTCCTGAGTCTATCATGCAATTCCTCAAAGTTCTTCCATTTATATCAATACTCAAGAAAAAAGGGGTGATATTCTCTAAGCACATATTGATAGAATTCCCTAGGTACACAGGGGGAATTTGAGTTACAATTCCCTCCAACTCTTTCACTTTTATTTCTTCCTTTTCCTTGTTTTCTTTACAATTTCCTTGTTCAACTTTACTGCTCGGAATTCCATTAATCAAGGAAATTGTCTTTTCTCTATGCTCATCTATTCTCATCATCTCGAGCTAGGTACAGTAACTTTAACTTGAGACAACACTTGAAATATATCCACAGGTGTGTATTTGGATAGGTTAGGAATCATACCATCATTAGTTTCTTTCTTCTCCAAATGTTGTTTTCCTTCAAGTTTCCTCTATTTTTCCTCTAGAATTGATTCAGCAGATTTGGTAATCACTTTGGTTTTTACTAATAGAGGAGCAACATTTTCACTGGGCTTTTGGATCTCAGTCTTTTTTGCCCATATCTTGTCATTCTTGACATCCTTGATTTTGACAACATCATTTTTACTATCTTCTTTAGCATCCTTACTCTTGCCCTTTTGTTCCTTAATGAAAAGGCCAGCAGGTTTTCCTTGCTCACCACCTACGGTCCTATTCTTAACTGTAATGTACTTCTCAGCTGAGCAGCCATCTCTTCAGTTAACCAAGCAATCTCATCTTCTGATGGTCTTCTCAAAGATACTGGATCCTTAGCCTATTCTATATTGCAGGCATGATTACCTCACTCACCTTCTTCATCAGAAAAAACTTGTTGATGGTACAATTCACTTTTTTGTCATTGACTATTCACATCAACCTCTTGTAGTTCCTCATTAGAAGAAAACTCAACCTCATCAATATATGACTGGGCCATACAACAACCTACATCATCTTGCTCAAAATTAGGAGTCTGTTGTTGAACATTTTCTTCTTTTCCTTCAGCAGCAATTAGTTGAGCAACACCACAATAGTTCTGATCATGTGGGTGTTCACACACCTCACACCATGGTCTATCTTGTGCCAGATTTATAGAATGCTTGTGCAAAGGATCTAGTAAATGTTGATCATTTTTAGGCTTCTGGATAGGTAGTATTAGTTTTCTATCCTTCGAATTTGTATTGTAGGGATAATTCTGCAATCTAGGAGGTTTGTCACTTCTATTATACTGCTGCTTATCACCTCTAATACCCTTTTCTTGCTTAGCAATAGTATATTTTATATCCTTCAAAGTACTAAGGACCTTATCCCATTTCTCATCATCTTTAATGCATGCAGTAGAGACTTTCTCAGTTTTATCCCTATAATTCTTCAAAAGAGTAGGTTCGTCCCTTCTACCATACTTTCCAGAAGCTCTCCTATTGCTTTCAATATTAATAGCTACTCTAAAAGCATCCCTCATGGTTTGGGGGTCCTTGTCTCGGAGAAGATATGCCATTTTAGCATCGAAATCATTGAAATAAGTAGTCAAACAAACATTCTCATCAAGCCTCATCACTTGCAACAACTTATACATTGCCTTCTAAAATCTAAGGTTAAACTCTATTGCAGGCTCATTAGCTGATTTTTTTATAGTGTTGAACTCATTCAACATAAAACTAGCATTTGTCTTGTCACCATATTGTTCTTTAAAACATTTCTCAAACTCCTCCTATGAACCAATCCCTTGCATCTTCTGTCAAGGATTAGATAAACAATTTCATCATTACATCTTCATGTTCTACCTCATAATCATTTAACATATCCATGAAACCTTTCAAATGCTCCTCTACTGAAAAGGCATTGTTCCCAGCAAATTTTTTCATCTTTTCCCTTAACTCATCAGTGATAGGGTTTGGGTACCCAGGAATACCATCAAAAAATAGTTGCCTATATCTTTCCAATTGTATAGGCCTCCTTTGGAAGAATCCATCAACTTTCTGAGGGTTATCACCCACAACTCTATTCAGAAGTTTAGAACCACCTTGATGTGAATTAACAAATTGGGTTGCCTAAACCTTTGAGTTAGAATTATTTGTGATATTCTCCTGAATAGGTTTAGGATCATTTTTCAAAATCTCCTAACGACCTGATGAAGTTGTGGCTTGTGTAACTTCATCTAGACTTGTCATTTTTAGGAAAATTATTTTCCTTCTCTTTTCTGCATTTGCAGCCTCCATTTCAGTCCTTTCCAATTCTTTTACTAAAACTTCCCCTTCCCTTCTAGCCTTTTCTAAGGTAGTCTCTACTTGTGATGATACATGTGGGAGGGGATATTTTTTAGGCTGGTGGGAAACCATCCTTTCATTTATCTTGATCCCTTCAGCCTTCTGTTTTCCTTTGTCTACAATAGGTTTAGGATTTGGATTGTCTGATTGTGACATAATAGGATTCAAGGGTTTCGGATCCGTTGGCTTTGGTTGGACCTTAGCTTGACCCTCCAGACCTACTTTTGACATTGGCTTCACTTCCTTATCAAAAATTTGTTGTACAATAGGACCATTCTCTTCTTGGTTCGGTCTACTTTGATTCAGGAGTTTCATAGTTTCCAACTATCTGATTAACCTATCCCTTTCAATGATAGCATTCATCAAATCTTCTTCCTTCTCTTTTTCCTTCTTTATCCTAAGCTCAACCTGCTTTTGGATTTCTCGTCTTAAAGAACTAATATCCCCAAAAACATCTTTGGGGTCAGGAAAAGTTATATCAGAACCTGATGTCTCGCTTAAATCTATCAGATCTGCTCCCTCTTGTCTAGATAATAAAGGGGTTCCATCATCATCAGGAGGAGGAGGAGGCAAATCACTGGTGCATTCTATGTGATGGCCTCAACTTCTACTCCTACTTCTTCTCTTAATATATTGGACATTAATAGGCCCTTTATTATGACATGTTACATCCTCTTGAACAGGTGTATTAAACAATGCATAAAAAAATCCACAGCTATCAGATTTAGAATGTCTAGATACATGTTCAAAAGTTTTTGGGATAGGATGTAGAGGCTTACTTGTACCTTGATGTACATGATTCTGGGATGTGGGAGCGGTATTGTTGGTTACTGGTTTCTTTTTTATCCAGTCTCTCTTTTTTGTTTTAGGAAGTTCACCTTCCAACTTGGATTTCGGGTGGTTCTTCATGAGTGACCTAGTACTTTTCATTCCTTTTATGCGAAAGATCTTTCAACTTGTATAAAACTTCAAATAAAGTGTACACTAGTGCAGAGACTATCAGAGTCGCCACCCAATTACCTTGGGAATATCCACTATTCAAAAACACATGACAATTCCTTAAAAGAACTTCAGAACTTATCGTACTGACAATACACAAGACACATTTCACAAGGTATATGCAACTTGTGAAATATAACACTTAATAGGATAAAGAAACACAATGCCCAATGCTCAACCTTCAAATCTTAGAAATACTATGGTAGACTCTATGCAAAATGGATACTTGATCCACTGACAAAAAACATTCAAGCTAATACCCCCAGTAGAGTCGCCATTTTGTTGGTGTTTTTTCTTGCAAACCAGGTTTGTCTCCTAATCTACCTATGGAATTGTCAATTCCAATCAAGGGCAGCTCGGAGGACCTGGACCAACTGACAAGGATTTTAAACTAACCTCCTACACTTTGGGCTTTGCAAGACCTATGAGGGTGGTCCCTATAATGTGCTTATGATCTCTGCACCAAATTCATAAACAACCATTAACAAAACACAGATAATCCCACAATAGGCTCAACAGAATAGGATACCACTAAAATGAATTGGCCTTTCACCAGTAATATCAGCTACTTGGAGCATGAGATAATTAAAACATTATTCTGTAACGTATGACAGTCAATTTATTTGCAATTTTGCGGCAAGCCCTAAGCAAAGACATACAGACAAAAAGATTCACAAACTTATACAATTTGAATCAGTGCCATATACCATTAGGGAGTCAAACTCGCAAACATTTACGATTCAATAACAGATTGAAATACTTAGTATATATGATCCCTGACAATATTGCATTACAATAGTATCAATTTTTGTCCCAACCCGATACTTCTTACTAAATCCCTTTACAAACATACCCATCCATGATTCTGTCCAAGCATTTTAATTAATTCTTTGAATTAAAGCTAAAACAAAAAACAGACAGATCAGAGCGATGAGATGAACATCATAATCCTTAATTATTCTATTCAAAATTATGATATGTTTGTATAGAGGAGAGACTTGAGCTCGAGATATAACATCATAGCTTAAATGCTAGTACTGTTACGAAACATCCAATCTTCATAAGTCTAAAACCCTTCTACAAAATAACCCCAGACCTAAATTGCCTTAACATTCAAAAAATTCCTTTACAATTTTCTCTACAACTATACCTAGACTCGAACTTCAAAAATATCTGACTTGCCAACCCTCTTTTCTGGCCTTGAAATCCTTCTTATAGAAAATTAAGGAGCAACAAGCATTGGGCCAGAAATTACACATGTCACCAATCAATTGGACTGCTATATGCCAGTTCAAAATTGAAACTAAAACCACCAAGTCCAGGAGCATCTTTTCTTTTGATTCTACTCATCACACAATAGCCACAACATTTGTTTCATCTCAAAACTTGCGGCCAAAGCCACCATGAAACAAAACCAAAATCAGTTACAAAATAACTGCTGAACCATCAGTTGCCAGTAATATTCACCGTTTCATTCCTTCTTAGTTAAGTATTTGTCAACCAACTCTGATATTCCTCATTCGTTGGCCAATTAAAGTTCATCACCTCCCTCATCTTGGTACTGTAAGGTGTGAATTTCATCACAACCTGGTTGGCCTCCCTTTCAAATGACTCTAAGAACATGCTGGTATTAATTATTTTATCCATGTTGCTTACCAACAAGTCATGATCTGACTCATCACAGATTAATTTGATTTGTGCATTAATAACCTCCTCCGCCCTTTCTTGCCACTGCTGCAGTGTCTTAATATTCCCATGTGCATCTATTATATCTGGCAGAAAAGTGTCATTCCAATCATCAAAACCCTTTATTAATTCCCTAATTTTCTTACTCAAATCATTAGGCAAGGCCTGGAATCCCTTCAATGATTTCACAAATATTTGAGTAGGCTTTAATGATTGGGGCCTATTATTCACATCAAATCTAGAAGCCTTAAACATAACATCTAAATCAGTGCCCCTAGAGATCCATTTCTTAACCAAGGGCATAATCACTTCCCGATCTCTGTTAATATTTTGAATT
>VDFB02048115.1:0-16522 GCA_007258455.2 Sequoia sempervirens
CTTTAACTTGCTAGTTTTCCTTGCAGGCTATTGGGGGTGTTTTCTCTATCTTTCCGATATTCCTTTGCTCAAATTTTTCCATTTACCCTTTGGAGGTAAATTTGGCTTGAGTTAGTAACCTTGCAGGTTTCCACCAATTGGGGAGTAGTAGATCAGTTTATTTACTATGTTCATTGGTGACAATGAATTGCAAATTTGATATATTAATTTCACAAGAAAATGTGGTTTCTTTAAAAAAAAGGATTCAACCAGGGAGCCTAGTTTGAAGTGAATTTTTCAGTTCTAGGACTTTTTAGCATAGGATGTTATGTAACTAGGGATGTAATATTATTATGTATTTAGGTGGATGGAGATGCCAACATGTGGCACACACCCCTTAAGGTAGTTATATTGGGTCATGTGGACAACTTGTGTAATTAATTATATTAGGTAATGAGTAGGCCCTCATTGGGATTAATCCTCCATAATTATATTAGTGGAGGTCTTTATAAAGGAGGTGATTATCATTGTAAGGATATGTGATGAGTGTGATATTGTATTTGGGATCTCTTGAAGATATAGTGTGGAGTGGCTTCTTCCATAAAGAGTATTTTTGCATATATTGGATATTAGGGCATCTTGGCCCATGAACATCTCTTTTATTGTGTGAGATATATCTTCTACACTGTGCTATTTCCATTATTATATGTGTGGATATTATCATAGAATGGTTGGATTTATCTTATGGTGAATCCTGATTATTTCAAAAATGGTAAAAAATAGCCTAGAAATTTGATGTAGAGTGATCTCCCTTCCAATTTCATCTTAGGAGATGGATGGAGTTTGAGTTAGTTCTTAACTTGTAGCATCCCATGAATTCAGTAGCATTATATTTGTTCATTTGAGAGAGTTCTTATGTTCAGAGTGTGATGTCCTTGGTTATCATTTCCTTCTTTGAGTTTCCTGTATTCTGTGATATCTTTCAAACTGGAATAAATAGTTACATGCATTGCTACTGATTTTCAAATAAACTGGGAATATATTAATATAGTCCCATGCACCTAACTTCCAAATCAGATCATATAAATTGAATTACTATTGCTGGTTAATCAAATCACAATTACACACAAGAAGCTGATATGAAGCCTCACAATATCATTAATTTATTTTTCAGTTCTGTTCACAAGAAGCTGATATGAAGCCTCACAATATCATTAATTTATTTTTCAGTTCTGTTCACAAGAAGCAACATTCCTGGATATACACACACACACTGCGAATTATTGATTAACAGCAATCAGATCTGGGGAATACAAATTGTCTTCTTGAATAACAGTGATCAGATCTGGGAGATCTATCCTTTGCTGGTTGCGAATGAAGGGTATATAGCAGCAACTGGCAGCTGTATAACTGGACCTATAGGATGGCAGGTAGGATATGATGTGCCTTGGATGTATAGCAAATAACATAAAACCCTAATCGCCCTTGTCACTAGTCATGCAAATTGTTGACTAACAACAATCAGATATGGGAATTACCAAAGTATCTTCGTGTTGCTAGCACCATCCCTGTAGAGTTGTCTCTACAATCTGCAGATCAGAATGATGTACATCTGCCTTAGGAATGGATGTCTCACTGCTGCAAAATGTGGCACCCAATCCTGGTCACAAACCCTGCTGTTGTGTAGTGATCAGCCTCTAGCAATGGATGCAAGCTTTTCTTTGCCCTTGGAAAATAGTGGCGACCTAGGATGAATATTAGATGCACAAGAAATATATGAACAGATGCTGTGATCAGATTGTTGTAGCTCAGATTCCTGGGTGAAATCAATAGTTATGCTCCAACAACACTGAAATTGAGATGTGAACATGTTTGCAAGCTCCAATGAACAACCTGAAAATTCAAACAAGGGTTATAATCAGCACAGCTGCAATTCTTGAATATAATTGCCAAGTATGAGGTGAGGGTTTGTGTCTTAACCTCGAAGGATGCAATCGAGGGGTTTTCGTCCTTGGGTGCCTGCTCAAACTTGAACTCAATTGAACAATGCAAAACATGAAAATTGGATGCAACAATGACTTGTAGAAATACTCCATCCAAGTAGGACCTATTTTTGGGTGCCCAATTGTTCTATTTTATTTTTATTAGTTTATATTTATATTATATAATATTAGTGTTAAAAAAACACTTTTTAATTAGTAATAATAAAATCATGGGTGGGAAAAAGGGGACATGACAGTCCTCCCTTCCCAAAGTTTCTTGCCCTCAAGCAATTTCAGATTTGGATGATAAAAAACTCCACTCTTTCCCATGTAGCATCTTTGAGTGGAAGATTCTTTTATTTCACCCAATATTCCAAAATGGCCCTATTTCTTAACCTCTTCTCTCTCTCATGTCAATGATAACCTCCGGCTCCAAGATCAATTTGCCTTCGTCATCAAGTGGTGGAAACTCTAAAGAAGGTGTAACATGCTGTCCAAGAGCCCTCTTAAGGGATGACACATGACAAACATTGTGAATTCTGCTGTTTTTTGGCAGTTTCAATGCCTACACAACCTCTCATATCCTTCATATGATCTTATAAGGTCAATAAAATTGTGTCTTAAGCTTTTCCGCCTCACTCCCCTTGAAGGAAGATTGTCTATAAGGCTGTAACCTCAGAAAAACCATGTCTCCTACCATGAAAGTTTTCTCCACATAGTGGCGATTAGCATACATCTTTTGTTGATTTTAGGCCTATTGTAGGTTCTCCTTGAGTGCATTCAAAATATCTAGAATTTGTTGTACCAAATCTCTAGCCCAAGGAACTCTGCTATCCGAAAGAATCAAATCCATGAATGATAATGCATCATATCGATATAGTGCTTTGAAATGAATCATACCTATAGACATATGATGAGTAGAGTTGTAGCAATACTCTCCAAGATGTAACCACTTAATCCATGCAGTTTGTTGCCCTGTAACATAATTTTTCAAATACCCTTCAATCCGTTTATTCACAATCTCAGTTTTCCATTTGTTTGAGGGTGATAACTAGTGCTTGGAGTCAACTCTGTGCCTATCGACCAAAAAAGTTCTTGCCAAAACAAACCAATGAACTTGCTGTCCTTGTTAATCACAATATTCCTTGATAGCTAATGTAGTATAAACACCTTTCTAAAAAAAATCAGCCACCTTTGGAGCTTTATATTCTAAAGATACAACATAAAAATGAGCATACTTAGTGATTCTGTGCACAACCACAAATATACAATCCTTATTGTGTACTCGCAGAAGACTCGTGATAAAATCCATGGAAATGCTCTCCCATTTTTTATTTGGAATGGGTAAGGGCTGCAATAGTCTAGTCAGAAATGCCTATTTTGTTTTGTCCTATTGACAAACCAAACTCTCTAACATGCTTCAACACATCTCAATTGAGTCCCTTCCATGAAAAGTGCTCCCTCGCTTGTAGGTCTTACAGTATTTTGTGTGACCCACTAATGGAGTGTCATGACATGCCCTCAAAATCTCCTCCTTCATCTTTGATTCTGGAACAAGATACACCTAGTCCTTATAGAGAATGAGTTCATCAGCCACTTTGTACTTGTTATCTTCTAGCTTACCATCCAATATATTAGTAGCAAATGTATTTTTGACATACTTAGCTATTATGGAAACCCTCAAATTGGCAAATATATTAGACATCAAACACAGATAGGGCTTCCTAGATAATGTATTAGTCAGAACATTTTTCTTCCCCTTAATGTATTCAATATCAAAATCATATGCGTGTAGCTTACTTACCCACTTTTATTATCTATCAATCAAATCTTTTTGATTGAGGAAAAACTTTAGGTTATTGTGATTTGTTTTCACCACAAACCTCCCACAAACCAAATGTTGTTTGAATTTGCCTAATGCACGCGCCATGGATGATAGCTAGCATCTCCTTGTCATAGATAGAAAAGTGCCTCTCCGAATCCTTGAGCTTCCTACTCTTAGATGCTATGGGGTATTTGTTTTGCATCAAAATTGCTCCAATCCCCTCCCCTAAAGTGTCACATTACAAAACAAAAGGAAGTGAGAAACTTGGAATGGCCAAAATGGGCCATAAACTCTTACCTCCTTTAGCTTGTCAAAAGCTCTCTGTGTTGAATCACTACAATAGAAGGCCCCTTTCTTCATCAAATTTGTTTAGTGGAGTAGCTAGCTGTGAAAACCCTTTGACGAACCTCCTATAAATATTGCAAAGACCAAAAATCCCTCTCAAATGTGATATAATCTTAGGTGGAGGCTGCTCCATGATTGCCTTAATCTTCTCATCATCCATGCTAACCCCTTGGGGACTAATTTTTTGCCCTAGAGATAATATTTTTGTTAACCCAAACTCACATTTTGATGCCTTGGAAAATAATGACTTTTGCTCTAGAATATAGCACCTCATGTACATGTCTCAAATAATCCTCCAAGTCTTACTATTGTAATCTCCCCTTTTGGGAATTACCCTAAATCTTGCCCTAGAGTCACAAATTTCATTAAAATAAGAATTGCAATATATTACAATGCTGATTCTGAATTATTATCCCCTCAATAATCCATCATTGGGGAAGATTAGAGAAGGAACCTCAAGAGAGTGCTAGGAGTCTTTCCTACTTCTAAGCCCAAGGGTGGGTAGTCAACCCCCTTGTCTACTTAGCAAGGAATCTCTCCCTCTCAATCATGTACTTCCAGATCTTCTTCCCATGAACAAATTATAGAGGACTTAATAATTTATGATCAGATTGATAATGCAATATGAGTTACACTCCTATTAGGTTCTATAGGAAATACATCATCCTCTTATGGCTTGTGATTCCTCCACATTCAACCATTGTAGAGGTTAGAAAGGAAATCACAATAGGGTGCCCGGAAATTCCCCTATCTAAGCCCAAAAGCGGACACTCACCCTCTTGGCCTCAAGTGCCAAGCACATTGGATATCCAGCATGTGGTGGTCTACTTAGATGGTGATCTCGAATCTGCTCCCCTTGCATTTCCTCTTCTCCTCCATATGATTTCTTAGTGTAAATCAAACGAATCAGAATCTATTATTAACATTTATATTAAAGAATCATAATTACTTATAAGGCTCAATAATTGCTGCAAGCATCATTATTGCATAATTGCTGCAAGCATCATTATTGCATAATTGAATATAATGCGTATATATATGTGTGTGTGTGTGTGTGTGTGTGTGTGTGTGTGTGTGTGTGTTTATTCTTAATCATCACCCTTGCATATATATATAATATGTAAAATGCATACTGCATACTAATTACTTATGTGATCCATGTCTGCTGCTGTAGTTTTAATTACATTTGCTGATTTCTCCATATCAGACATTCATTTTATTGCCTGATAAAATCTGTTGCTCTGAATAAAGGTCTTATTGCTGACTGTTTATATCTTTTTATGTCTTCTTAAAACTCTGAATATATTCCTTCAGATCCCCCTCATCATCTCCTCTTTATGTTCCCTTTATACCTTGTGTGGAGGGAGATGACTTTATGGAAAGCGACGTCCCTTTGTTAGCATCCATCACTTCCTTTTCCTAAATGCAATCATTCCACTATAATTAATAATGATTGCTGTTTGTTTTTGCCCCTTCTAAACCATTTAATTGCTGCACTTCTACAACATATATATTATCATATTTAATATTTATATATTATATTTTTTTTTGATACGTAAGTTAGTTGTATATTATTTTGAAAAAAGATAGTACAATTCGTCTGCTATGTAGGTATGCCAAATTCACAAACTACAGCAAAAAACCTTCCACCATCACCCTGACCACACCAAAATTTGCTTGCCACAGACCCATCAACTGCCAAAATTTGCAAGCATTCAGACGCACCTAACCACCAAAATTTGCAAAAGAAGCCAATAACACTACCCCAAATTGCAAAGGAAGGAAATGCACCCAGATTGAACCATCAGCCAGCCGCCATAGTCAAACATAAATAGCAAGAGAAATTAAAACATTCACCATAGACCAAACCCAAACCCCAACAAAACACCTACCCTGACTCCCTGGATATTAGAAACCCATTTGTGCGGGCAAAGGCCTTGAAGTCCGGCACCCAGTGACTAGCTTGAGAGTGGGGGAGTTTGAGTGCCCTTAACAGATAGTCCACCCCAACCGTTGTGAGCTCTCTATGCTCGACCAGAGCCATCCCTTTCAAGTAAAGTAAAAAGGGGTAATATTTAATTACCTCACCAAGCACGTATAGTAGACACATGTCACGTTGGCATGGAATGCCCATTCCAGGGGAAGCCGCGTATATCACTTCTTCCATGCCCACTAACAGGTCCGCATAAAAAGCCTCCTTGTCACCAGTTCCGCCTCCTGCTTAGCTATCTTGATGTCCAATAGAGACGCCAGAAACCTAGAGGCAATGTTGGAGCCAACTCTGTAATTCTCCTCATCCTCCATATATCCCTTACCTAGCACCATCTTAATTGCCACCAATATGAGGGTGTCATATTTCTTGAGCATGCGTTTGAGGTGTTGGTCTGTAATTGGGCCACAAAACGCCATTTGCTTGCCCGTGCTTTGTAGTTTGATCAACATGGCAGCCCCAATGCTCGTTAGGGTTTCTAAAGACATCTTGACAACAAACTTCGACCTCTCCTCAATACCACCTTTGTTGTACCCCAAATTAAAATTTTGTTACACTTAGACATTTTGAAGAAATGAGTAAAAGTCTTGTTAAATCAGTCAAAAAGGTCAAAATTTGGGTGTGCATGTCTTGCATGAGGGTTAAAATTTTCAATTCGACGATGCAGTGCCGCTAAGTAGCAACCTACAAAGCCTAGATCTAGTTTTCATCCCTAAAATTTAGAAGCTGCTATTTTAGAAATTTTCGAAATAATGCGTTTTACGGGTTTTTGGGTTTCTTCGAAATGGATACTGGCAAAATTTTCTAAAAATAGAAAATTTCTAAAAATAGAAAGTTTGTCCGCCAGGGTCCAAACTGATTTTGATTGGCTCAAAATACGTCCATATCAGACTGGTGCAGTCATAATCTCAAAATAGTCAGTTTTGCCCTTGTGGGTCTATTCTGCTTTTTCAGAAGCATATATGGAGCTCCGAGGTCATCAATGGAGGTCATTCGGCTGCCAGGCATCAAAATCAACACTCAGGCTTTCAACAGAAGATGAAATGATGAACATGCACGAAGAATGAAGAAGAAGATAAAAAATGATGAAAATTTCCTAACACTGGCAAGTTTGGGCGCCCCTGGTGAAGAAGGGCGCCCATCTTTTTAGGGCATCAAATGTCAGAATTAGGGTTTGCGCCTCCAGTCAATGTTGCTCAGTTCTCTGTCAGCTTCGCAACGAATTCAGCGGTGTAGTTATCAGATTACTCATTCATCCGGAATTCAGCGACGAACAGGGGAGATCCAAACTGATGTCAGAACGAGAGGAAATGAAAAATATCAAAATTTGACTAAGTGTTCGGATTTTGGGCGCCCCTGGTGAAGAAGGGCGCCCAGCTTTTTGAAGGGCCTAATTCAGCTGTTAGGGTTCAAGAATATGTTTGATCTTTTCAGTATCCTGCCAGCTTCGCGATGCCTGTCTTTGTCAGCACGTCCGACTGTTTAACATTCTGTAGATTCAGATCGAAGACGAAGGTACAGAATGAAGGTTTCAGACTCGAAGATAAAAATCAGTAAAAATGGCTAAGTCTGGAGGAAGTGGGCGCCCCTGGTGAAGAAGGGCGCCCAAGTTTTCAAGGGTCCCAACAGATGAATTTGCTAAAACTGCCTCCAGTATGTCTTCTTCAGATCAGAACAAGCTTTCCAACGGGATACTCAGCACGTCAATCGGATGTCGCAGTCGCCGGATATAAAGCACCGAACAAAGGGTCTGACGAAGGCTAAAAACCAAGATTCAGAAGCAAACACAGAAAAATGTAAAATAAACTAAGTCTGGTCAAGTTGGGCGCCCCTGGAGAGAAAGGGCGCCCAAACTTTTGAGCTCTAAGATGATGGAATTCACCAACGCAGTCTCCAGGATCATCTCGTTGATTTCAGCTAAGCTATCCAGTGGGCTTGTCAGCCAGTCAATCAGATCAGCGTAGCCCCGAGAACAGAGAATTCATTAGAAAGGGAAATGAAGAACTTGAAAATCATGAAAAAATGGCTAACACTGTGAAAGTTCGGAGCCCCTCGAAGGAAAAGGCTCCCATGAATTCAGAGGTCAAGATCAAGTTTTTAGCCAAAGGCTCCTCCAGAACATCCTTCTCAGTTTCAGTCAAGCTCCGTCGTGAACCACTCAGCTCGCCTGTCGCGTTGGTCTGTCAACGAGAAATCAGTGGCGAAGTAGCATGTAAAATGGAGAAAAGTTGAAAAAGTCAAATTTTTGACTAACACTGGTGAAAATAAGCGCCCCTCTTGGAGAAAGGCGCCCAAAGTTTCATGCCTTAGAAAATTTTCATAGATTTTCGAAATTTTCAAGATTGCAGGAGAAGAAAGAGGCGTCCAAGTTCAATGAAGCTGAGATTTAGGGTTTTGGAGATAAAAGCAAAAGAAAGCAAAGCAAAGACAAAACCCTAAGTCTATTTAACATCTTTCTTTTATGTTATTTTCATTATTTTTGCAGGTAGCCTTCAAGGGAGAAAGTTGGAGCAGCAAGTTTGAAGAAATTTTTCAAGATTCAAGAACGTAGCTTGCTGGTTTTTCATCATATTTTTCAGACCAGCAACATAAACCCTTGCTTTTTCAAGCTTTTTCATCCAGAAGATCAAACTTTTGAAGGAGAAGATCAAAGATTTCAATTTTCAGCCTTCTGGGTCTGCTCAACTCGTTCTTCTGAAGAATTTTTCAAGAAACTTTCATCAAGTTGCAGCAGCTGCTTTTTAGTTGCATGTCAGTGAAATCATCAGGGTTTCCAATTTTTGATCATCTGGGTCCTCTCTAAACAGTCTTCTGAAGAAAACCCATATCACAGCTTTTCAAGAAAATTTCAAATTCTAGGATTGGCTGCTTTTTCGATCAGCCATCAGTGTTTTTTTCAAATCTGATCAACTGGGTCCATTTCTAATTGTATTCGAACAAAACCCAGGTGCCAGCTTTTTCGAGAGAAAAATTGAAAGAAATTAGGGTTTGCTTTTTTGAGTCAAAATTCAAGATTTTCAAAAACGGACGATCTGGGTTGTCTTGCAACGAAATTCTGAGCAAAACCCATATCTCAGAAAAATTTCCAAAAATTTGTCCGTTTGAAGGCTAAAAAATCAGCGTTCTAAAAATAGAAAGTTGCTCAAGACTTGTCTGAACATAGGCGAGTTTACAGTCATTCTTCAAGGTTTTCAATATGGAGTACACTCCCCTCAAGTTTAAGACCAAATCAGCACTATGCTAAAAATTCATCATCTCAGCTGAAGAACAAGAGAAGGTGTGATATGAGAAAGAGGAAAGGTATCGGAAAAGAGTGTTGCAATACTCTTCTGTTGGGAATCAAGTGAAGTGTTAGAAGCATAAAGTTGCAGAGCCGCCAAGTTATCAATTAGTGAGTCATCTTTTTGGGCAGCGATGTTTTGCAAGAATAGAACTCATAAAGCAACTGAAGAAGTGAAAGATCCTCTAGGTTTGATCACAAAAGGCGAAGAGATCTTGGAGAATCAGAATATTGCCTTTGAAGGCATAGATGCACCGAACCGGGACACAATCTCTAACTTCCTAGCGGATGTGATCGAGCTTTAAAGCAGCTTTCTTCTAGAAGCTTTCTTTCCCGCTTTCTTTCTATTCTTGGAATAATCCTTATCCATTCTTTGAGGATAGAAAGAAGATAAGATGTAATAGTTGGCGTTTCCTTTTACGCTTTCTAGGGTTTTAGATGTTATCTTCTTTCTAGATTTAGTAATAAAGCTTGCTAGCAAGCCCTAGATTGTGAAAGCAAGGAGATTTTAGGGTTCCCTACTCCTCTGCTTGTCTATAAATAAGAGCCATTGCTCATTAGTTTCTTTAACGGTTATTGTGTTAGCAAATTGCGAGCCTGTATTGCAGCAAGTTGTTATTCAGTTTCAGTTCACTTGTGTTGTGATAGCAAATTGTTGAGCCTCTTTAGCCAACAAGGAGTTAGTGTGATTGCTGTTTCTATTATGTAAGAGCAAGATTGCAAGCCTCTTTAGCTGCAATTTCTTGTTCCAGGCATGTTAGAAGTGAGCTTTGTTCTAGAAGTTTGAGTAATAAAATCATGAGCCTCCTTTGCCTTGGTCCAAAATCTCAGATTTCCGTTATTTGTGTTATGCTTTTATGATCTCGATTTCAGCTTGCATTGAAGTGTGTAGATGTTTGTTGAGAAAAGAGTTTATCGAAGTATTTTGTCAGAAAATCTACCTTGTTCATTTCTAGTTTCTCTTGCTCTGCTTATTACTTGAGAAGTTAGAAACGTCTTTAGTTTAAGTTAGTCGTAGTTGAAGTTCTTGAATCAGAAAATCTCAGCTGCGGCGTTTGTGTTTTATAAACCTTGTGCTCTAAGTGATCAAAAGATAGGCAACTTAGTTTTAGTTTACTTTCTTGAATACCATACAAGAGGAGCTTCCCCTCTAATTTGAAGAAGCGGTTTATACATTGCATAGCTGTCGTTTTCAAATCCATACGAGGTGAATTTAAGCCCACACACCTATAGACACAAGCTAAATCTAGGATTACACAACCTTCAGATGAAATGCCAATGCACCCCTCCAGAATATAACAAGTTGTTTGTTAGAAGATCGTGCAAGCCATCCTATGTATAAGGCACAATCTCGATCCTTCCCAAAGTGTGTGATATCACTTCAGTGATTATGGAAGGACGAGCCAACTAGCCACCTGCTGCCTTCATATCTCACCATGCCTCACTGTAATGACAAAGCGTGACCGCCGTAGTAATGGGAAATGATGTCGATGCCGTCTTGCTAATCCAAACCCGTGGAATAAATGTCAGTCACCAAAAGATATTATTTTCTCTTGCCAAATCAGCACCATCGCTAGCCCAGCATGGACCCTCACATGCCAACTAAGCAATGCCACCTTGGTTCCCTTCATCCAACTGCACCGTCCAAGTGTCCGCAATCAAACCTCAACACTTCGCTAACACTGTCATAGCCGCCCTAACCATCTAGCAAATGACCCAATTTCTCTCCTAATAGTCGTGGACTCTCCACAATATTTCATGTGGAGAGTCGCCCACCCTACCTCCCACATTTATGTATTATATTTTATCTTATATTAATTTTATATATATTTTAATGTTTACATATTATAAGGATTATAATTATAATAATATTTAAATTGTTAATATTTATATTGTTATTTATTATTTTATTTATTTATTTGCGTTTTGATACTTGGTTTGTGTTGCAATTTCGGGGGCATGACAACTATAATTCAATATGTCATCAAGGAAAACTAGTACAAACTTCCTCAACTGCTCAATCAATCCTTGATTCATGAAAGATTAGAATGTGATGGGCACATTATTCAACCCAAATGGCATGACCAAGAACTTGTAATGCCCATAGTGACACTTGAAAGTTGTCTCATGCACATTCTCATCTCTCACCTTTATTTAATGATAACCTAATCATAGATCAATCTTGTTGAAGTACATCGCATTGTGAAGCTCATCTATCAACTCATCAATCTTAGGAATAGTGTAACAGTTCTTGATTGTCTTCTTTTTCAAGGCTCGTTTATCGATACACATTCTTATGGTGCCATCCTTCTTGACCAACACTACAAAAAAAGCAAATGGGCTAGAGCTAGGTCATATGTGTCCCATATCCAACAACTCCTTAATTTCCTTCCCAATCTCTTCCTTATGCCTCTTGTGAGAACGATAAGGTGTGGTAATGACTGGTTTTGACCCTTCCTCCAATTTAATGACATGTTGGAATCCACTATTCGATGGCAACCTGAAGGAATATCATTGAACACCTTGCTATGCTTATTCAAGATGGATTGGATGCCAACATGGTTAGTTCTCCCATCCTTGGATGAACTCGTACCTATAATCAAACATTGTGTTGCCCAAGCCGCTTGGTCTCTACGAAAAGCCCTCTCCATCCTTTTAGCTGAAACAATCCTTGGAGCTCCGTTGGTTAGGTTGAGGAAAGGCCTTTTGAAAAGGTTTTTTTATTTTTAGGCTGTCCTGATGGTGGGGCCTTGGAATAGAGTTTGTTCTTGGTCCCTAAGTTCTCCAAATTCAATGCTCTCTTGATGACCTTTTGTAGAGATATTGGATCAAAAGCCTTGACCAAACCCTTGAGTGGTTTAGCTAGCCCTCCACAAATAAGACAATGAGCCTCCTCTCTGTCACATCTAGAACCATTACTGATACTAGTTGAAATTCTGCTACATTATCATCCACTGTATCATGCTGTCCTACTTGGGCCAGCTCCTTGAAATGGATCTTAGGGTCCTTTCTATCAAATCTATCCATAAGTCTCTATGTGAAATCGGCATAGGTAACAATATGATTATGCCCTTGTGTAATTAACCTACGATGCCATCACTTGTGGGCTCTTCCAAATGAAGGAGGGTGAATTTGATAGGTTCCTCTTCCATCATAGGCTTGAGTGAAAGATACGTGTCCAACTTTTGGACCCAAGCACGTGCAATCCTTTTCCTTGATCCATCAAAAGGAGAGAGAGTCAACTTGCTCAATCTTTGCTGCAAATCTCTATGGGGCAGTTGCGTAAGAGATCTTCTTTCCACTCTTGGTCCATTCCTTGATCTAAAATTACAGTAGTTTGCAAATGAATTTTGATTTCTAATGTTTGGGTTAAGACTCATGTTTTCATCCATACAAGCATTGATATCATATGCTGGTGGATTTTGCTCTTCTTTTGATAATAAAAAAGGTAGGCTAAAATGGCTTAATTGCTGACCCAACTGAGACTTGGGTACGACCATTCTGATTTGAATTGCTCCTTTCAACTGTGAGATTCTATGTGGGCCTGGTGGAATTTTTAAAGTGGCATTCATGTTTTACATTTTTTGCATCATCTGGATGAGTAGCTGATTTGTTTGCTCCTGTTTTTGGATGAAAACATCAATTTTATTGCCTTGATTTGCCATGCTTCTCTTACCTCTGCCTCCTATTCCAACATTGAGTTCTGTTTGTGCAGCTTCCACCTTTTTCCCTTTCTAAAGCCCTGAGGTCTCTCTGACTCAACTACATGCACTCAATAATTGCACCCATAGGATGGCAGGACTGTTTGCTCTGATACCAGTGTGATGTCCTTGGTTATTATTTCCTTCTTTGAAGTTTCATGTATTCTGTGATATATTTCAAATTGGAATAAATAGATACGTGCACTGCTATGGATTTTCAAATAATACAGTCCAATGCACTTAACTTTCAAATCACATGATATAAACTGAATTACCACTGCCGGTTAATTAGATCACCATTCCACAGTAGAAGCTGATATGGACCCTCACAATATCATTAACTTATTATTCAGTTCAGTTCACAACAAACAACATTCCTGGATATATATATATATATATATAACTTGAATTACAAATTTAAGAAAAATGAACTCACTGGGAATTATTGATTAACAACAATCATATATGGGGAATACAAATTGTCTTCTTGTATAACAACAATAAGATCTGATAGATCTATCCTTTGTTGGCTGTGAATGAAGGATATATAGCAACAACTGGCAGCTGTATAATGGTGTTGGACCTATAGGATGGCACATAGGATATAATGTGGCTTGGATGTATAGCAAACAACATATAACCTTAATCACTCTTGTCACTAGTGTATTGTTGATCAATAACAATCAGATCTGGTATTACCAAAGTGTCTTCTTGTTGCTAGTGCGCTCCTTGTAGAGTTGTCTCTGCAATCTGCAGCCCAGAATGACGTAGATCTGCCTTAGGATTGGATTTCTCATTGCTGCAAAATATGGCACCAAACCCTAGTCACAAACCCTGCTATTGTGTAGTGATCAACCTCTATCACTGGATGCAAGCTTGTCTTTGCCCTTGGAAAATGGTGGCGACCTAGGATGAATATTAGATGCATAGGAATATATGAACAACTGCTGCGATTAGATTGCTGTAGCATCAGATTCCCGGGTAAAATCAGTAGTTAGATGCTCCAACAATCCTGAGACTGAGATGTGAATCAGCTTGCAAGCTTCAATGAACAACCTGAAGATTCAAACAAGGGTTCTATGTCATGCCCCTGAAATTGCTAACACCAAAAACCCAAGCATTGAAAAGCAAATAAATAAATAAAATATGAATATCAAACAATTTAAATATTATATTATTATCACATTCTGCAGAAAAGTCCATTCTTGTGAAGTCCACAATTTTTATAAACCTCCCTCAATAAATATTACACCTGGAAATATGGATTGGCAGGCTTTGATTGACCATTCTGTTCCCTTACAGACTCGACTTCACAAATAAAGGTAGCGATGATAATATTCACAACCCCCCCTCCCCTCCGCCCAACCGCCCCCCAACCTGAAATGCTGTGTAGGTAATAATCGACAATAGATCCTTATTTTGAGTGGCGGCGTGAGCTTTCTACAAGGCAACCCGATAATGCTAGGCACTACAAACGTAATATCACCCTCCTTTCTTGACTTTCTAAGGCTTACGTGGCTCAATGGGATGGTAATATTTTAGCTGTGAATCATAAGGAATAAGATGCAATATGAGTTTACCCTCCATTCAAGCCTTTTTGAACATATACTCAACTTCTCTGGAGATGAAGCAATTATGTAACTAACAAAGATAGTAGGCAGTGATTAAGGCAAAGTCCAAGCAATGATTATTTGTAAGTGGGAGAATGGCAGTGATTGAAATTAATAAAAAGACAAGGATTTGTTAATGTGAAAAGGCAACAACGGTTATGACCATTTAAAGGGGTGTCTCTCTTTAAAGAGACATAGTGATATAAATAAAGGAGAGTGTGGGAAGGAATTTAACAACAGGAAATATAGTAAGAAATCTAAACAGAATAGCAAAGCCAATTAAGGGAAGTAAGTGGAGTAAGAATTCATATACTTATAATAAAGTATACCTACGTATAGAGATAGAGATTATGCAATTAGACAATAATGATGCTTGCAACAATTATTGGGCCTTAGGCCTTGATCAAGGATGAGAAACATACAGATCAGAAAGAAAGAGAGAATTAGTCTAGTTCATCACCACCACTCACTATTATCAGATCAATTGATATATTTAGGTGTAATTCTGCTATTTATTATCTTTACATCTATATACCTATGATCCTGCATAATAAAGGAATATTAAATGTGTAATTTCTGCAAGTAATTGTTTACCTATATATGCATATTGCTTATAAGTTAATAAAAAAGGATTTCTTATGATTGAATTAGAATTATGTTGACTGTTTGAAACCCACTCTGTGGGAAGGGCAAGGGGTGAAGTGGTAGGGGCTAGAAGCCCACTTGCGACCTCCGCCCAATTTCTCAAGAGGGAAGGGCCTGTGGTGGAGTGGTAGGATCCCAAAAAGCCCACTTGCGACCTCCACCCAATCCCATAGGATGGCAAGTGTCTTTAGGGGTTGAGACATTGATGGGGAAAATAGGTACAAGTCGCCAAGGGGGAGGGCAGTGGTATACACCCTCTTAGGCTTGGCATATGGCTTTGGGCGGACCCATCATGTCCCTTCTCCCAATTTCCTAATATGTTGCATTATTGATAATCTATGAATGTGATGCAATTGTCTAATCCTAACAAGCATATATACATATTTGTGAATTTTGTTCATGTGGTGAATTCAGGATTCAATCCAAGATTACATCATTAAAGAGATTTATTTGATAAGGTGAAAACTGAAAACCCTAACCCTTATCTTTTGTAATTTGTGATCAATAGGCGAAGTCTAGGGAAAATTAGGATAAGGGACATTACATTCTAATCGGCACAACTGCAATTCTTGTATAGAATCACCAAGTATGAGGTGAGGGTTTTCATCCTAACCTAGGAGGATGCAATTGAGGGTTTTCATCCATGGGTGCCTGCTCAATCTTGAACTCAAATGAACAATGCAAAACATGAAAATCAGATGCAAAAGTGAGTGGATGCAAAACTACCAGCCCCTTCATCTTTATGAGTTTTTTGTCCCCTACCAGCCTATGGTCCTCTTCCTCTAAAGCCTCTTCCTTGCTGATTTTGCTTCCTCACGAGCTTCTCTTATGCCTTAATGACAAACTGATAGGCTTCCTCAAGAGTTCTCGGAGACACTAAACTTAACTCATCTTGCAAATTGTATTTCAACCCATTCAGATAGCTTGCCACCTTTTCTATATCCTCTTCACTATGGCCTGATCGAATCACCAACTTATAGAACTTTTCCGTATATTCTTTGACTAACATATCCTTTTGCTTGAGATTCTGCAATCTTTTGAAAAGATTGGTTTGATAGTTTGCTGGAAGGAACTTCGTCTTTAATTTAGAAACCATTCAATCCCAAGAGGTAATATTTTCCTTGTTTTTCTTACGTCTTTCAGATTGCACGAAATCCCACCACAT
>VDFB02048116.1:0-14771 GCA_007258455.2 Sequoia sempervirens
TTTTTGGGTGAATAGGGGTTTTCCTTGGTCAAATCTTAGTTTGGTAATTAAACATTGAAATAATGAAATAATGAAAAATGGAAAGAATTTGATGAATGAACAATGTTATTTCATAACTCACCAAACCCTTAAGGGTTTCCCTTAGAGGATTGAAGTCTAACACATCTCTCTAAATATCGGATCTTGCTTGAATGCTTGAAACCTACATCATAATGTTAGCTCCAAAACATAATATGAACACACATGAATCTTGACATGATGGTATGACCTTGAATGCGGCAATAGATGCTTGATAAATTTTCCCTTCAATGCTCTTGACAATTATATTTTCTCTTGTGAAAGTTTCCTTAATGCTAGATAATGTTGCTTAGGTTTGAATTGATAAAATAATTTTATTTATAGGTATTTATCTAATTTCTTCAAAATTAGATTCCATAAGCCAACATTTGAAACTCGAATTTGAATCATTAAAATGTTTTCAAAAACATATTAAAAATTGGGTCTTGGCACTTAAGGAGGACCCATTTTCCCTTGGGTGAATGGATCTTGGGACCTAAATCTAGGACACACAATTTCCAAGGTGTTTAAAATTATCTTAGCATTTGTTTAATGCAATTTTCCCTTTCAGAAAATAATAAGGCTTAGGAATGCATAATTTAGGTAATTAGAAGCGTAATTAAGGGACCCAAACATAGTGTGAAAATGTAAAGGAATACATTTTTCTACACTACAAATATTACATTTATTTATTGTTTATTTGGCCACTACCAAACCTAGGATAAGCCCTCTTTACCATCATTTTTTTTTTTATGGAGGTGGAAATGCCAAAACAAGGTTGACTTAGGCAAGCCCCTATAAAACACAACCCGTTTCCCTCTTTTCATGTGTAAAGGTCAAATTGAAAGTTTTGTTAATGACAAGTCATGGAAAAGTACAAAGTAGACCTATAACTATTAGATCAGACTTCAAGTATTCAAAACTTTTCATTTTTGGACTAGGGTGAATTTTCCCCTATCCAAACACTTTAGGCTGTAATTTTATGTGCAAAATCCTCTCCACCTTTATTTCTTAGATCTATAACTATTTTGCAGTTTTCCATTTTCGTATGTGCTATAAATTGCATTTTTAGATCTACTATTTATGCCAAATTGATTAACTAAATTGGACATCAAATTTCCCCTCGTTACAACACAAAAGAACCAAATCCTAGTAGATTGGGTCTCCTTTAAGGAAAATAGCCAATCATCAAACCTTAGTTGCTTTTGTTTTCCAATGTTGTCCAAAGAAGGAAATCTATAGATCTAGGTTAATTCACTCGTTGAATCTTAGATTTCTTTCCCACTTGACAATATTTAATTTGCCTAATAGCAAGTTGATCTTCTTAATTTAATGTGCTAATAGAACATCTTTAAAAAATAACGATAATGTCATTTTTTGATCAGAAGTGAGCAAAATTTATTAACAAATCATATTGAAAACTATACAAGGTCTCTGCAATAAGCTAGATGTCAATCGAAATAACAATTGAAATAGATTTCATATCTTTTGAACACTTCACATACTCTTCAAGAAGATAAATGTCATTTCATATAACATTTGTAGCATGAATTTTCCATGTGTTGAGGCTGCCTCAAAAAAAAAGTAATTATATCTCACACAAACTTAAATGTGATTAAATTCTAGGTTTTCTAAGATTTAATTGCATGTTGTATCAACTGTAATTAATAAGTCTTATCTGAGGTTAGTAAAGATGATGCCATTGTATTATTGGGGATACTCTAAATTCTCCTTCCTACAATTATATAGTTTCAGAGGAAAAGAGACACCACCTAGCTTTAGTATGGGTGGAATCAGAAATAAATTGAACTTGTTCACTTGGCTATTGTACCTAGTTTTGAACTAGAATAAGCACCTTTGATGGAGATACCTATTGTTGTTGGGACTACGGGAATAGAAGTATTTTAAATATCTTCAGCATGGAAACCCATCAATTTCTCATACTCCATTTTGATAGAGGCCCTCAAAGAGGAATTGTGGACTTTCAAAGTCATTCTAATCATTCTTGGTGTGTTGGAGTTGCTTGAAGATCAAGGTAGAAATTTTAATACCCCTTCAACATCTTCTACATAACTCTAGTTGGTAGCCAAGAAAGGCACATCTTCTATGTTCACAACTCCATTTTTCCAGCATATTCAACAAACCCCATGGTTTGCGAATATGAATATTTGTGACTCTCATTTCGCCAGCATATTCTACAAACCTCGTGGTTTCAAAATGCATAATGCTTTAGCCACAACTCAAACTTCTTGGTGAATATGCCACCTTTGTAACAAGCTAGAGAAAATTTAATACGTATTTTTACCCATTCCATGACACCATTACCTATTGTGTATCAATTGTGTCACATGAAAAGTTTGCATCATCTAATTATCTTTACAAAGTTATGTAACATTATAATTCAATTGCAACACATTAAATGATTTCTTTATTCTTCGTTATTCATTTATAGTAAAGAATTATTTTGTGTGTTAGGTGAGTATTCAAGTTATAGTCAATACTATAATATCTTTCATTGAGACAAATTAGAAATAATCTTATTACATTTCCACAATCCATCATCCTCTCACTTTTGTCAATTCTCAAGTACTTAAGTTATATTTTTAAGTGCAAAATTGAAAAAAATTAAATGCCAAGATAAGTTCTCACATTCATTCATTTCCATGTACCCGTAAGATCTCTAAAAGATGTCAGAAACACAATCTCCATGATGATCTATGTGATATGATCATCACCCGCTTCATTAAATTGATCATCTATCACCAACCACGATAGGTACTAATGTTTAGATGATTTTCACACCCAAAGAAGCCCTCAGAAAATTTCATTTATGTATTCACATATGAGTATAATCAAAACTTATTTCAAAGTTGAAAGTTACTCAAGCTTTCAAAACCATGCCAACCTTCGACAAGTTTTGGCTTCAACTTTAATTGTCGAAAAGGAACTTGAATAAAAATGATCAAGCGATTTGCAAGTTCCAATAATACTACAAAGTCCTCATGGGGTTTCATGTTACTTGATTACCCCCAATTATAAAGGCATCATAATGATTCATAACAACAAAGAAAGTAGCGTCAGGTAAAGATATTCAAAAGTTTCAAAGGTTCTCAAAACATAAACAACTTGTGAGTAGTTCTTAACCACGCTTCAACCTGACTAACAAAAATATATTTGCAAATAATGTTTCTTTAACTTGATATAATGTGGATTTGACGAGGAAAACTTCCCTATAGATTGTGGGTCAGATAACTTCATGTTCCCTGTAAATTCAAAATATGTTTTTGGAACTTGGTTACACAACCTTGCTGATTTTCATGTGATACATGAATATAATGTGGGTTAGACAAGCTCCACTAAACCTTTCATCAAAGTGCATGTTGTGGGTTGCATAGATACATGCGTATTTGTGGATCAAAAAGGCGCAAGTGTGTCCTTGTGGGTCAGATAACTCCAAGTACATCTTTGTGGGTTAGACAAATCCAAGTACACATTGATGGATCAGATAAGTCTGATTGTGCCTCCAATTTACTATGTTCTGACAAACAAACTATAGACAAAACCAAAAATGTCTCACTAATTTTTGACAAGAACTTCACTACCTGAAACTCTTGTTCCTTTATAAACTAGTGATGATACCTCCAATTCAAAAAGGAGGAATATTGAAGTTGAGAGCAACATTACAAAAGCATGGAAGACACATGACACCAATCTAGTAGAGTGTCTCGTGACCAAACACCCATATGCATGCCACCTAATTTCTTCCACCGTTGTTCCTGAAAGCCAACATGAACCACCTTGACAACATGTCTAACACAATGTCTAACCTAATTTTTTAAGTAAATGGTTGTCAGTGAAAGATGTTTTATGTGGTGGCACTTCTCATGAATTTTTCTTTGAGTATTTAAAGCAGTTGTAGCCAGCCTTTCAGTTTTTACCTTTCTTGTGTCATTTTAATACTGATTTCTGTTGTAGTGGCTCATATTTCCATATTTGTCTTTCAATTAAAAGACTGGTTTTTATTGCATCTTCTACCTAAAGAAGCTCCTTGTTTATACGACATAATGGACCGTACTACGTCATAACAGGATAAACATAACAGCAACATGTATACGACCTTACAAACCACATAAACAAAACACAATGATAGAGGAAGATCGGTTTTAATGGCTCTGTTATTGATAGGACAAACCAAACAATTGGGTGTGAAGATATTACAAAGTTTTGTATTCAAAAAAGTATGTTTGTTGGCTTCCTCCTGTGTATAGATTGAGAAAGAGTGATGTAATCAAAATCTATAATTTGTATTTTCATTGTTTGGATCAACGTCTTTTATGGTCAAGTGTTTCCAGCTTTGAAAATATTTGCAAATAATACTAAATATTTATAACAAGCTTACAGGAAATTGCAGGCAGCAAATAATAATAAATAATAATATAAAATGAATTTCAAACTTTTAAAATCCTAAGTTTAAATTAAATTATTATGGATCTTTTGATAAGTTGTTGTAGGTCTGAATTTGTATTCAAAGATATTTAGTATTCATTTGAAAATTATAAAGTATTATGGAAAAAAATATTAGAGAGAATGCATGATAAATCTATAGTAGCATTATGAAAGTATATATTACATATATAATTTTAAGCATCTTTACTTATTTTTCTATCATCTTCGATCTTGGTTCATTGATATTGAATCCATACATCTAAGATATTGATTGACCAAAATATTCACTTAGTAAGTTTCCAAATGATGTGTATAGACAACACCCCACTTTAGACACATTTACAACAAGGCAAGATTAGTCAATTCTGATTATTAGACTTTAGCTAGTTTAGTTTTGCATACCAATGAACATTTATATAGAAGGATCAAAACTACATCAAAGATTGGTGATTTTACAAATTGTAAGGTGCTTTTTTAACTAAGTTCTAAAAATATCTAACACCGTCATCAAACCAATTCTTGACATCTTCAACAACATATTCCACCATAAAAAATCATGCCAAGTTTATATTTAATTTATTTAAGCTTCATAAATAATTATATATTTCTTATTCTCGCTAAATTTTTTTATCCAATGGCTTCATGCTTGTTTAATTATTTGGCTCAAAATAACTATGTAAGAGGTGTTACTTCCCCTACAAAAATTGAAGAACCTAACATTTGTACATGGCCTAGGATTTTAGCCTTAGGGTTTATCCTTCTATTATGATTTTAGATCTTATTTTCTAATTACATGTTTATATTGGATTCCCTTTGCTTGTGCATATACCTCCTATAGGGTTTTTCTTTTCATTGTGTGATCTTCACTTAATCTCATTTTATCCACCCTCATTTTTGCATCTAAGGTTTTATTTGCTAATTTATTTACATTTCCAATCACTTGCTAAATTTTTATTTCTTATTTAAAAATTATAATTTTATATTATTTAGTCTTTATTTTTTGTGAGTTACTTTTATGTGTCATTCACATCCTCAATTTCTCTTGAAAATTAGCCCTCATTTTGTTAGGATTAGATGTGTTATTCAACTTACAAGTCCTCTTTGAACAATATCCTAATTTGGGTTAGGATTATTGTTACAAATATTATTCATGTGTGTATCTCCAAAGATCATGGAATGGGTAGCATGAGATGCTCATGTGATAGTTGCAAGCACATGTGGAGTAGATTAATCATCTAAACATTTAATAATATTATTTTTACATGGAATAGTGTAGTAGGAAATATTAAAAGGCATCATTGGACACCTAACATGAAGTGAAATGGAATATACACCTTGGTGCTATAAGATGTGTAAGAATCATCTATATAGATTTGTAATATGCACACAAAGAAGCATCTGTGATGATGTCTAAGAAGTTGGTTGTTTGTTAATCGAGAGTAGTTATTATTTTGTCTTTTAGTAGGAAATTTTTGTCTTGTAGTGAAGTTGGATAACCAAGTTCATGAGAAATTTCTTGAAGCTTCTAGAAAGATGTTTGTAATTCCTAAATGCATGTCATAAGGTCTCTTTACATGTTGACTACATATATCATCATTTAAGATTTAATGATTTTTAAAAATCGTTTAGGTTTTTTGGATGACTTTGCCTATATATTAACACTTTCTAGGATAGTTGAGGTGTAGGTTTGAGCAAGGTTACTCTATTATAATGCTACCAAGATTCCACCATACATGAGACATAGTATGCACATGTTACTACTTGTTCTTCATTGTAATATAATATAAGTGGATATACCATTGTATGTGTTAGATGTGACATGTTTATAAGTAGATTAGATATTGTATGTTGAGTGATAAGTTGAAGAGAATGTGCTAGAGATGAGTCTTGATCTCCATATTACAATAGATACTTTGAGCAGGGAGGGAAACTCTCCCTTTCAAATCTAAAACCACACACATTAACCACTATGCAAGAAGGCTGCAAATAAACATTAACAACAAATATGGAAGAGAAATATGCAACATATATATTGATTTCAAATCTGAATTTGAATTACACAATCATAGAGCTCATATGCTCACATACAACATGGGCTTCACACATACAAAAAAAATCTGCAACTTAAACTTTCAATATCATTCCAGCCATATCTGGATATGCAACCACCAACTCTCCAAATCCCCCTTCTCCAAATGAGCAGCATCAATACATAGAAGTTGTGTGAGAAGAAACCGCCATTAGTTTCTCAAAACAACCTCCACAAAACCACCAAGAAAACCCGTCACTTTCTGCCTATCAATGATCTGTCTTTTTTCTGAAACTCCTCAAACAATTTCTGGGTTTGGTGCCCCTTCTTTTCAGCTTTCCAAATCATTTTGAAAATTCTTAATTTCGTTACCATATGAGAAAGTTATGCCCATTTTACTAAAACTGGGTCTCATAGATACGACTTTAGACATGCAACAACATGCAAGATTCCAACTCCTAGAAAATAGGGACCCAATTAGAAAAGTAACTGCCAACTCAACTTGGGCATGCAAGATCTCCATTATTACAATTTATGAGGATTTAATTGATTTTTAAAAATTTGTAACTCCCAAAAAAAATCCATTCCAAGATTGCCTTTTTTTGTTAAAGCTCAAGTTCAACACTGCCACCTAGACAATCTCCACTCCAAAATTTAGCAATATTAAAATAAAAGACCAATTATTTATTACAATTTTTGGCCTAATATTTTAATTTATTTCTCCAACTAAATAATTATCAAACAATAGGAAAATTAAAATTAAAATTGATGAGGATATCCCTTTGACCATGGATGCTCCTGCATCAGACACCCACGGTAGAAAAGAAATATTTCATGAGCAGAAATATTTATAGAACCTGTGCTTGTCTTGGATCCACCTCTCTTCTTTGTCCACTGTTATTTCTTTGTTCACCAATTTTTGCAACTTCACAACATTATCCTCTTTCATCTTTACTCCTCTACCCTCTATTGCTGGTTTAATTTCTCCCACTCTTTCCACCATGTCTTCTTCATGAAATTTTATTATTTCAATGCCTTCTGTACAACACATCACTGCAATCTGATTTCTTTTACCCAAAACAGCATTAGTACCATTATCAAGAGACTCATTTTCCATTCCTCCTAACAAGGAATCATATTCACAAACCAAAACATCTTCATGTCCACTATTCTTTAACAAAGATTTATTAGAAAAATTTGCATTTACCTTCACTTTACACTCCCCCAATTTAATTTCATCAAATTGATTTATTGCTGCAATAAAATCCTCTATTTCTACATTCTTATTGTCATCAAAGTAAACACCAAAATCTGATTTTACTTCACTTTTACCTGAAGCCTTCGTTTCACCTGAGATCAAATCATCCCATTCTTTTTCAACTGTTGTCATCTGCATCAATAAATCATCCCCTTCACTTTCTTTTATGTCCTTCAAAGGACACTCTTCTGTTGCAACTTCATTATCCACACATTCATCTTCATAACAACATTTATCAAAATTAAATTTTACCTCGATATCTTCCATTGTTGCAACTTTTTCTTCCCTTGCAATAATTTGATCCCATTCTCTTTCAATTTGAATGAGTAAATCATCCTTCTCAACTTCATAGGTGTTCTTTAAAGAACTCTCTTCTACTACTGCAATCACTGTAGTCTCATTCTCCATGTCTTCCAATAAGCATCCCTCTTCAGGTTCATCAATCTCTTCATGCTCATACTCTTCTTCCTCCTCAATGTCGCATGCATGACATTCTATTACTTCTTCTTTCTTTCCTGTAGTCAAAACATCATTAGAAAGATAAAACTTATCTTCAAATCTTCTCTCCTCTTGTTTCCTCCTTTCAATCTCATCCCTCAATTCATTTATTTGTTGTTGCAACCTTATCATTTCTCTTTCTCTGAATCTCCTTTTTATTACCTCTAGTCTGGGAATCCTTAAAATCCATCTAATGATAATTCCCTTTCTCCTTTCCATTTTCTAGGCTTCTCAAATCCTCTACAACACAATTTTTTTTTAAAAAACCCTCAGGTTCTTCACATGTAAACTGCCTCACATTCGGCGATCTGTTTACAAGATCTTCACTCTCAAGATCTGTTAGCTTCAACCCACACTCACAGGTCCTGCTGCAACTGCCTCACATTCGGCGCTCTGTTACAGACTCAGGAACTTCTGCTCTGATACCACTGAAGCAGGGAGGGAAACTCTCCCTTTCAAATCTAAAGCCACACACATTAACCACTATGCAAGAAGGCTGCAAATAAACATTAACAACAAATATGGAAGAGAAATATGCAACATATATATTGATTTCAAATCTGAATTTGAATTACACAATCATAGAGCTCATATGCTCACATACAACATGGGCTTCACACATACAAAAAAAATCTGCAACTTAAACTTTCAATATCATTCCAGCCATATCTGGATATGCAACCACCAACTCTCCAAATCCCCCTTCTCCAAATGAGCAGCATCAATACATAGAAGTTGTGTGAGAAGAAACCGCCATTAGTTTCTCAAAACAACCTCCACAAAACCACCAAGAAAACCCGTCACTTTCTGCCTATCAATGATCTATCTTTTTTCTGAAACTCCTCAAACAATTTCTGGGTTTGGTGCCCCTTCTTTTCATCTTTCCAAATCATTTTGAAATTCTTAATTTCGTTACCATATGAGAAAGTTATGCCCATTTTACTAAAACTGGGTCTCATAGATACGACTTTAGACATGCAACAACATGCAAGATTCCAACTCCTAGAAAATAGGGACCCAATTAGAAAAGTAACTGCCAACTCAACTTGGGCATGCAAGATCTCCATTATTACAATTTATGAGGATTTAATTGATTTTTAAAAATTTGTAACTCCCAAGAAAATCCATTCCAAGATTGCCCTTTTTTTTTAAAGCTCAAGTTCAACACTGCCACCTAGACAATCTCCACTCCAAAATTTAGCAATATTAAAATAAAAGACCAATTATTTATTACAATTTTTGGCCTAATATTTTAATTTATTTCTCCAACTAAATAATTATCAAACAATAGGAAAATTAAAATTAAAATTGATGAGGATATCCCTTTGACCATGGATGCTCCTGCATCATACTTGTATTATAAATTTTTATTTGCTAAATAGTATAAGTGTTTAAGTGTTTGGGGGTGGGATTTTCAAATAAAAAGGGTTTTCTCCACATGAATCTTGTGCTCATTCTCTCTATAGTGGATGCTACATTTTCTACTATTCTTTTCTCTCTTTAAAATTTTATCTAAAAGTGGGGTTTGCAAGTTCTTATCTTCTCATTTGGGAATCAATCCAATTGTAATCTATCATTTTAATCCTTTGTTAGAATATCATTATTCTCTCATAGTTGATATCTCTTGCACTTTCATAGAAGTTCTTAGATCTTGGGTGGCTAAAATCTTCACCCAAATTTTTCATGGCATTGAGAATTCGATACCAACTCTTACAAATATAAGCAAGTTATGATCTATGATTATGATCACCTATTAGCTCAATTATTTATCATATTTTTAGCCATAATCATCATGTCTAGTACAAAAAATAAGATTTATAGTTATCCTCAAAACTACCAACTAAATTGTTTTTATCATACAAATTCAATAATGTTTCCTATTGTGAAATTGAATGCATGAACTTATTTTTTAATGATGATAATTTAGATGACGAAGTTATCTCTCATTTATAAAATCTTGGCTTGTAGTTTCAGGAGGTTGGTTGGGTGAAGGTGAGTGATTTCAAGTTTGTGAAGCATTTGGGTCAGGTGGAGGTGCTTGATTGGAAAGGATGCCACTTGTGGCCTCCAAGGGGCTTTGAAGAAAATCATGGTGAGTTGTCTTGGACTTTAGCTGGTAGGGCTTGCAACTCTTTGTAGAGGAGGGATATCCTGGCTTGGGCTCCTGATCCAAAAGGGGCTTACTCGGTGGTGGTTGGTTATCAAGAACTAGATAGAAGGAAATATGGGGAGGATGAAGTCCCTTATTGGAAACATATTTGGATTAATTTTGATTTCCTTCTTTCCTAAGTGCAACCTTTTCCTTTGGTTATTTGCTTGCAATAGGTGTCTTACTTGGGATAATCTCCTAAAGAGAGGCTTTTAGGGTCCCTCAATTTGCTTTCTCTGTGGTAGTAGTGAAGATTCCTCTTCACATTTGTTCTTCCAATGTGCCTTCTCTAGATCTATCTAGCATTTTTGGTGGGCAGTGTGGATACACTCTTATGTGCATGCTCTATCCCTCACTATTTTTTGGAGAACCTTAGGAAGGCCCCTTGCTCTTTCTTTCCCTCTCCAGATGGCATGGACTATTGTCCCTTCATGCATCCTTTGGTAGATTTGGCTAGAGAGAAATTATAGTATTTTTTAGGATAAAAAGTTGACGAAGTTGCAAGTGTGGCAATCGATTCTTGGTATGCTTCAAGATATTATTTCAACTAAATGCGATTTTGGGGATCCTTTGGATGTTGGAGAGGTTGTGGTGTTATAGGGTTTGGGTCTGAATGGATTGACCTCCAAAAGGATTTATTTAAAAGGGAGGAGACACCCCAATAGGAAAATCCAACAAGATGGTAGGTGGTCTCCACTTCCTTATGGGATCTTGAAAATTAACACTAATGGTTCTTCTAGGGATAATTTGGGTTATGCTAGTGTGGGAGGTGAGGAAAGAGATATCTTTGGGGTTGTCCTCATCTTATTCTCCATGTATCAAGGAAACCAGACTAATAATCTCATGGAAGCTTTTGCAATTATTATTTCTCTAGAAAAGGCACGTACCCTTGGCTAGTGCAAGGTTATTTATGAATCAAATTCTCATATCTTGATTAATTTTTTGAACAAGCATAGTTTTGATGGAGTGAACTAGCAAATGATTTCAACTGTGCAGTAGATTCATTAGTTAAGAACTTCACTAGAGGTGGTGTCATGTGTTCATATCTCGAGGGAGTGGAATAATATTATTGAATATTTATCTAAATGGGATTATGAGTTTAGGGATGATTGGAAGGTTGATGATTGGGAGCATCTTCTCAATGATTATGCCCAAAAATTGAAGATGCTAAATCAAGAGGATATACATGGTCCTTGAGTTGGTTCTTGTTCTCCTAGTTTTGAGGACTTCCTGTTCTATGTTGGTTGGTTTCCTTTTGGGCCTTATTTGTTTTTGGTCTTGCTCCTTGTATTTTTGGATCTTTGATTGAATAAATTTTTACCCCTTTTTTTGAAAAACTTAGATGATGAAGTAACATATCTATAATATCCTATTGCAGCCTACCATAGAATAAAGTTGGCTAGAGACAAGGGGATCTCAAAGCTATGGATCAAAGGGGACTCCCTTAATATTGTTAATTTTCTTAGGAAGGGTTCTCCCCCTTCATGGACTACTGAAAGATTCATTTTGGATGCCCTTGCTTTGATTTAGGATTTTGATGAAATATATATTTCGCATGCTTTTAGAGAGGTGAATCAGGTGGTTGATTGGGTGGTGAATCTTGGGGTGATGTCTACAAGGCATTGGGAGGCAAATGATGTCCTTCCCTTTGAGTTAATTAATATGCTCCATATAATGACAAATATTAGTATGTTGGAATTTACTGTCTCTTCAAATGAAGGTGTGTGTGGTTATCATGGTTATCTTTGGTTGATTAGACACTCCATGCAGGTGATGATTATTGGAATTTTTGGGAATTCAAATCTGAGTTCCATGAGCCTCCTTTCTATTATTGTTCATAGTACCACTCTTGACAGACAAACATGCTTTTTGAGTGTTCATTTCCCTCTTTCCTTATCGTTTATTCGCATCTACATGTGTTTTCTCTCTGCAATTGTAATTTTTTTGATGATGGATAGGGATAAGTGCAAAATGAAACCGCTTTCCTGTGACAACTTCAAGGCTAATGACGATGTTTGGGATATCCTACAAAAGGGAGGGTGACCCCTTTTATGGAAAGGTTGCATGGCTTTAATTCTAATGTCTCCAAAGACTTTGTTGATCCTTGGCATGGCTATGTTCTAAGCATGTTCGGTAGGGATGCCATGATTAATGAAGATTTAATTGTGGAAGTGACTGGGATGTCAACAAAAGGAAGGAAGTTCCATAGAGATAAGAACCTCTTGTATTCATCTAGGTAGAATTTTCTTTAGGATAGAGAGCGTGCTAAAATGTTTAGACTGGATTGTGGTGGGTATGATAGGTCTAAGATTAAACCTATCTCATAGGATGTGGATATGGCATTAATGTGGTACTTCACCTTGGATGGTAGATACACAATGTTGTATGGTCACCACTTCGTTATGCTGAACCATTTTTAGGACGGTAAGCTCATTTCCTTCCCATTTTATTTGTTTCTTTCTATGGAGGAGGGAATTGTGAATTCTAGGAAGAACCCTCGAAATCCTTTTCCACGTGAGGGTTTGATGTTGCTCATAGTTGATTTTATTAAAGAAAACTATATTGTTCAAGCCCTCCATTCCCCTGTTTCAAAAAAGAAGAGGAAGGGGAATGGGAAATGTTAGGTTGAGAAGGTCCTTGAGGGTGAGGGGGAAAAAATTAAGGTGGATTCAAAGGCATGGTCTAATGGGTATAATACCAACCTTGACTATATGCCTTCATCTAGTGAGAAGAAACCCTCTACTTCTAAGGCTAAACCCTCCCTCTCACGAGTAAAGCAAAAAATTAAGGAGGCTTGTGAGGATGTTGCAGATGAGGGGCTTTACAGTGGAAGGAAGGCTAAGAGTTGGGGTTTATGCTCTAAGGATTTGGTGGATAAGCTTCTAGAGGCCTCTAAGGATATTAAAGGTGGTGAGATGGAAATTTTGGGGAATTTGAACTTGTTTTATGATGGTGAGGGTGGGACCCCTCTTGCTGGTAAGGTGAATAGCGTTGTTGATGTGGACAACTCTACTCATGAGTTGGCTTCTAAGGACAAGGGAAAGTCCAAGATTAATCCCAATTTTTCATAGGATGAGGATACTTCCATTGGTTTACATCAAGGCAAAGGTTTGTTTTGGGGGGCCATGGAATTTTTGTAAGCCTTGAGTATGGTTAAAGAAGGTGTGGACATTTCATTTAATTTGCTGATGTAGCTTGTTCAAGAGGTGCAGGACCTCCACAATAAGCATGACACTATCACTCAATGCAATATCTCTATGCTTCATAGTCTTAATGAGAAGGACTCCATTTTTGGTTTGGCCAAGTTGATGAACTCTAGTGTTGGCTTTGTGGTGGATGAGTTGGCTAACTTGAAGAAAGACTATGGTCTAAGATTGGCATTGTTGGAAAATAATTATAGGCAACTATGTAAGTGATGGAAAGATAGGGAGGCAAACAATTCACCTCTCCATAAAAGAGATTCAAAACCACTTTTCTTCCCACAAACTCAATCTAGGCTTATTTTCAATTGTTCACCTAGTCACTCTTGTAGGTTTGCAAACATATTTTTCCCACCTTAACTATTAGAATTCCTTAATAAACTCTACAAAAAACTACCATTTTAGACACCCATTTAATCCTTCTTCAACATACATCAAACCCTCTCAAGACTCCTTTGGACTAACCTTCTCAAAACAAGCAAACTTCATTGTTCACCATGGCCAAATAGGCCTAATTTCCAAAGAAACCACCTTTGAAAGACCTCACAATCCCAAAAAATCAATGGGGCAGCACTCACCAACCTCCAAAACCACCAATTTCACCATACATTTGTAGAGACACACCTCCCCAAACACCTAATCAAGAAACCCTTGTTTTAAGTTATTCTCATGGGGTTTATTGAAAAACTATAACACAGACCTTACCAGACCTTGGCACTAGTTCAAAAACCTTGAATTATGCCTTCATATGCTTAAACGTTCAAGAAATATCACTTCCCCCAAAGCTTTCATCAAACCCTATTCAAAAACCACCATTTTCATGCTCTTTCCCACTCAAATTCATTAGGGACAACAACTCAAAATCCACTAATCCTTTCTCCCTTCACAAAAAAATCACCCTAACATCTAAACCTAATCTAAAAGACTCATTCCTCCAAGCCACAAAGCTTACAATAGGAGGAATGAGTCAATTTGCCATTGAGAACTTCAAAACACTTAACTTTGCAAATTTAGACCGTCCTCTGAGATTTGATAATAAAATGTGTTTTATCTAATGAAATTCCTCCTAAATGGATTAAAATGAAAGATACAACAGTCCTCCACAAGTTTCTAACAATTTTGAAACAAGATGTA